>PVJA010015402.1:0-45494 GCA_004027025.1 Myocastor coypus | reverse complement strand
CTTTCCTCCTGAGTGGAAGGTGACAGAAAACAAATCCTGCTGCCCCATGTCCTGGGGGGAGGGGCTGTAACCTGGGTGCTGGTACAGGAAACGCAGTGAAAGTTTGAGGACAAAGTGGTTGGTTGAACAGCAGAAATGAAGGAGTGCAGACTGGTGAGACTTCCCGCAGGTCGAACAAGGATATACGTTTGTGAGTGACTGGGTAGACGGGACACTTGGCCTTTGTGGGAACCTGTACCCACAGAGGAAGCTCCTTGGTGTGCATCTGCTAGTAAGTGCTATCATTCTAGGAGAGGCTCTGGAGAAAGTGCTATGTTTGTACAAAACTGGATGAGTCTGAGGTCATCTTAGAATTGCTAGCCTACTTAGTTCAGAGGCAAACGTGGACCCTGGACTTCTGCTTATTTTTGAAAAAATTCTTTTTAAAAAATGTATTTAGCACAGGATCTACAGGGTCTCACTACACAGATAGGACTCATGGTGATCCTTCTGTTTTTAGCCTTTCAAAAGCTGGGATTATAGGTGCATGCCACCATGCCCAGTCTCAATCTTGGTTTCAACGTGCCCTGGGGGCAGGACCAGCACAACACTCTGGGAATAGAATCCCAGTCTCTGCGTCTGCCTAAGCAGGTGCATTAATCCATTCAGCTATCTGGCCAGCCCTAAAAAAATTCTTAAATGTATATATACTAAAGCCATGGAGCGTGGCTATCTCTCCACAAAATTTTAATTAATTGAGAATGTTTCCCTGTATATTCTTATTTTTATTTTACCATAAGAAATTTATATTACAGTTACATTTTTATAAAGTATTTCTTTCCTATAAGTCAGTGGGAAGTAGACCTGATGTGCTGGGAGGTAGCTGGGTTAGAAGGTTGGGAATGGCGGGTTTGAAACTCACAGGGTTCTGAGAAGCAGCCTCACAGCCGGCAGTCAGGGTGAGGACAAGAGTGACTTGCTTTTAAAAACTCAGGAGCAGCTGGGTGTGGTGGCACACACTTATAATCCTAGCACTCTGGGAGGCTGAGACAAGAAACTCACAAATTCGACTATAATTCAGGCTCCTTGGAGACTTAATGAGAACTTGCTTTAAAAAGTAAAAATAAAAAAAGGGGTGGAAAAATTCAGCTCCGTGCAAAAGCCCGGGTTTTAGCTCTCAATGCCAGGTCGGGGAAGAGTTCAGTAGAAACGAAGCGCCTTTTTTCCCCACAAACTCTTTCCACACAGGTCACGTGAAATGGAAAATTGGGTGGAGTCCATAATTGAAAACAGCATTTATATTTTTAAAGCAAAAAAGAAGTAACTATTTTGAATTTGCCGCTATGTTATTACATAAAATTTATAAGAACTTTCCAGAGAAGTTTTTCCAGTTGAATTTAGAGTCTGACAAGCTGTAATTTCTCTGTCTGTGGGGATCACTTTGCTGTTGGCATTTAGTAAGCAGCAACCATTTCCTACTGCACAACCTCTTCAAAGTCACACACATTACAGGGACCATCACCGCGGGTCATTGGGAAGTACTGGCTATTATTAACATTATAGTTATCTTTCTAAATGACTTTTCATTGTCACTTTCTACCTTGCACTGTAAAGACGCAGAAAAGGCTGCAGAAGGAGGGGGCTCCCCAGGCATCCTTCACTCAGCTTTCTCACTGACAGGCCAGACTACACTGCGCATGCTCCACGCCAGGTCGGGCCCAGGCCCTTGGAGGCGCTCTTGGCTCAGGTGTGGACCTCAGTCCAACTTCACCCTTGGGAAGTGAACTTTTCTGAGTGTACAAGGCCATGAAATTTGGTCATCTGTGTAGCTTCGTGAAATCATAAGCAATCAGTATGCAGCACTGCACCAGCCCTGCACCAGCCCTGCAGGTCTTCACTTTGCACTGTATTGCTTGTCCTGTCCCCACCCTCTGACAGCCACCAGCCTGCCAGCCCCTGTTGACCTCCCTGAGAGTGATCCAGAAAAATTACATGGTGTGGACTCTTTAAGGTTTTCCTTTATTGCTCAGCAGAAGGCTCTTAAGTTGTGTTCAGACTGCTGCGTGGATAGTCCGCTCTTTAGTGTTGAGCTGCACGCCAGTACACAGAGAAAGCATTTTAAAATGCATTTGCCTACTGAAGAACATGTGTTCTTGTAGATTTGGGCTATTGGAACTGAAGCTCATGTGATCACTTGTGGCCTGGTTTTTGTGTGATCAATTTTTTTTTTCTTTAACATAAGTATACAGAGAGCTGTTATGGGGCTCTCTGGCAAGTATGTATTTAATTTTCTTTTTTAAAAAAGAGAATAAAAAATAGTTGAAAAAATAGAAACAATATAGAATTTCACTAAACAAAATAATAGGAATTCAACAATGGCTAATTGCATATTGTTATCTTCAAATTAGTTGTTCAGATTACCAGATATGAGCATGAAAAATTGGTCAAAAAGTTGTAAAAAATTAAAGAGAAGAGAAAAAGAGAAAAAACTGAAATATCAACTGTTCCCTTCAATAGACCAGCAGAAATCAGTAGTCTGACTATCCAAGCTATCCTTTGCACATACATGCACACCTTTCTTTTGTGTTTCCTTCTTTTTTTCTTTTTAATTTTTTAAAAATGTATTTGATACAGGCTCTCACTATGCAGTTGCAACTCAGAGTGATCTTCCTGTCTTAGCCTCCCCTACAGTGGGATTACAAGTGTGTGCCACCAGGCCTTGTTTTGGGGCGAGCATGGCATGCTCGGGGTTTTGGGCTCGCAGAGCATGTGGTACTGGAGATCGAACTTGGGTCCTTTTGCTTCCCAGGCAGCACTTAGGCTGCTGAGCTATCTCCCTAGTTCCTCTTCTTTTGTTCATCTCAGTTGTTACTCCCATTTGAGCAGTTTCTTTTCCTTTGACAGCATCTACTGTAGTTTTCAGATTTTATTTACTCTTTCAGGTTCTTACACTAGTGAGACAATATCGTGTTTACACAAGTAGGTATAATCTATTTTACTTATGAATATGGTCACTGGTTACATCCATTTACCTAGAAAAGTCTGAAGTTTAGCTTTTTTAAGCTGAGTAATACTCCACTGTGAAAAAATAACAAAACTTATTTTCTTCTTAGTCAGTTGATAGACTTGGAGTTGTTTCTAAGATTTAGCTGTGACAAATTAGACTGCTAAAAATGTGGGTGGGCATACATTGCAGTGGGTTGATATTTTTAGTTCTTCTGGAAAAATACCCAGGAGGGTATAGGTGGGCTGAATGGGATCTGTAATCCAAGATTCTGAAGAATCTCCACACTGATTTTGATAGAGGTTGTAGCACTCTTGTGCCTTTAGGGAAGAATGACTCTTAGTTCGCCACAGTCCATCTAGCATTTGTTATTTGTTAACTTCATGATGATAGCCATTCTTTCTGGGGTGAGATGGAATATCAGTGTTGCTTTAATTTACACTTCTCGAATGAGCAATGATGTTGAGCATTTTTTTTCATATATTTATCTGTCATTTGTATATCTCCATTTGAGAAGTGTGTATTCATCTCAGATGCCCATTTTTGGATTGGGTCTTTGAATTTTGGGGATCTGACTTTAAAAAATTACTTATATATTCTAATTGGAAGTCCTGGGGTAAGGGAGATAGCTCAGTAGAATAAGTGCTTTCCTGGCAAGTGAAAGGGCCTCAGTTCAATCCTTGGTTCTGAGAAGAAGAGGAAGAAGAAGAAGAAGAGAAAGAAGAAGAAGAAGAAGAAGAAGAAGAAGAAGAAGAAGAAGAAGAAGAAGAAGAAGAAGAAGAAGAAGAAGAAGAAGAAGAAGAAGAAGAAGAAGAAGAAGAAGAAGAAGTCCTGTTGGTCCCAGGACATCAACAGATTGGGGTTACCGACTGCTGTTAAGGTTTCTGCACCCTCACTGCGTGGCCGGTGGTAGCAATAGTGCACAGGCAAAAAGGCGTGGAAACAGTTGGCGCACTGCACTTCTTGTTGGGCGTTAAGGAGAACTTCACATTTCTTGGGCAAATAGCTGGGGCCTTCTATACTAAAATTTTCTGAACCCATCACTGCCTCTGTTGTTTTTCTCTTGCAATGAAGCCTACTTGTATGGATCCACAAAAAGTCCTGTGGGGATGGACTGTTTAACTAAAAGTCAGCAGGTTTTTAAGTTCTTGATGCTTTCTCCAAACTTCACTTTTATTAAAAGGTCTCTGTGAAAACCATTTTTCAAAATGTCTTGTCTTAAAATAATTTTGGGACAGGGTTGGTAAGATGCCTCAGTGGTCTAAAGCACCTGGAAAGCTTAGGCCAAGGGCATGCCAAGCTGGCCATAATACAAAAAAAAGTAAAAATAATTTCAGGACAAGTGGCTCTTGTGCTGGAGCTTGGGGCGTTGCTGAAGCCTGCGATGAGCGCATCAGAGACGCAGGTGCTTGTGCTCCGAAGAGTCAGGACATGTTCCAGTGCAGCAGCCTGAAGTACAGACAAGTCCATAAGAATGTGATGCTACAAGGCCCAGTGGGATTAACTATCCCACCTCTGTAGTATGTTCAGTGTCTCTGCTTGTTACAATCCTGAGTCCACTTCGATTCTTGTAGTGGTTTTCAAATATGGGAATGTTTCCCTATACTTTTTATGTTGGAAACTTTTTAATAAAATTAAGACCTATTCATTAAAAAGAAGAAGTCCTTTTTCTGAGGGACAATTAGCTAAAATATTTTCTCAGCTCATGAGTTTTCATTTCATTCTGTTAGTGATTTCTTTTGATGTGCAGAAACTTTTCAAAAAGATGAGATCCCAGTTGATTCTTTGAAGTATTTCTTGTGAAGTTTGGTTTTTGTCCATGAACTGTCTATCTACTCCTATGTCTTCAAGATTTCTACTTATTTTCTCTTCTAGTAGATTTATTGTTTCTGTTTTAATGTATAGGTCTTTAATCCATTTTGGCTTTAGTTTACTGCATGGTGATAGACATGGGTCTAATTTTAGCTTTCAATATGGGGAAAGTCAGTTTTTTCCAGAACCATTTGTTAAAGAGGTTGTGTTCCTTTGAGTGAAACTGACCTTTCTGTCAAAGATTAGGTGGCTGAGTGTGTCTGTAGTTGTGTCTTGCTCTTCTAATCTGTTCCATTGGTCCTCAGATGTGCTTTTTTTTTTTTTTTTTGCCTTGCTCATTTTATCACAGTAGCTCTGTAGTATAATTTTCTACTTTTCTTTGTTACCCAGGATTGCCCTCAAGTTATGGGTTTTTGTGATTTCTTTTGTCATTTACTTGCCATTTCATTTGCGGTCAGATAATATGCATGGGATAATTTCTGTTTTTTTGCACATACTTAAACATGACCTATTGACTTGTATGTGATCTATTTTAGAAAACATCCTATGTGTAGCTGAAAAGAATGCGTACTCAGATGTTATTGGGAGCAACAATCTGTATATGTCCACTAAGTCCATTTGTTCAAAGCTCAGGTTCATTTCTGCTACCTCTTTGCTAGTTTTTTTGTCTGCTTGACCTATCTTTGGGATAAGGGAGTATTAAGGTCTGCTGTTAAGACTGTGGTATTGCCTTGTCTGGCAAGCTCAAGGGCCTGAGTTCAATCCCCAGTTTTGAAAAAAAAAAGATTGTGGTATTTGATATTAGATTTTCATATCTGTTAAGATTTGTCTTATATAGTTCAGTGGTCCTGTACTTGGTGCATACATATGTATGAATGTTACCTCTTCCTCTTGTATTTTTCCCCTAACCAGTAGTGACCTTCTTTATTTCATTTGATCATTCTTAGCTTGAAGTTCAGATTGTCTGTGAAAAAGATTGCTACCCCTGCTTTTTTCAGCCTATGAATTTCTTTATGTGTTAAACGTGTTTCTTTTTTTTATATTTAGTACAGGATCCACAGGGTCTCACTGCACATATTAGACTCATAGTGAGTCTCTTGCTTTCAGGTTCCCAAGTGCTGGGGTTACAGGTGCGTGCCAACATGCCTAGCCTCAATTACTGTCTTATAGCACCCCAAGGGTAGGACTGGCACGGCATGCTTGTATTGAACCCCAGCCACTACACTCTGCCTAAGCAGGTGCTTTAGTTTGTTGTGCTATCTGGCTGGCCTAAATGTGCTACTGTATAGAGCATATTGTTGGATTTTGTTTCCTAATCCACTCTACCTGTTTATTTCTTTTAATTGGTGAATTAAGTCCAATTACATTGAGGGTTATAACTGAGATGTATTGACTTATATTTGGCATGTCGTTTTCCTGCTGATGGTTACCTACTTTTCTCCTGTGTATAATAGTTTCTTTATTTGGTGCGTTCTTTTCATTCTTACTCATGGAGTTGTCATTTTGATCCCCCTCTAGAATATCTTTTAGAAAACTGTGTAGGGATGGCTTTGTCATCATGAAATTCTTTAGTCGTTCTTTCTGATGGAAGTATTTCACTTCCCCATTAAATTTGAAAGAGAGTTTTGAAGGGTATATCAGAATGGGTTGGAATTTGTTTTCTTGCAAGGCTTGAAGTACTTTGCTCCATGCAGTTCTTGACTTGATGGTTTGTGAAGAGAAATCTGCCATTATTCCAGTGGGTTTTCCGTTAAGTATAGTCTGTTTTTTTCCTCTCTCTCTAGTAGCTTTTAGTATGCTGTTCTTGTGCTGAATTTCTGGGATTATATGCCTGGGTATGGTTTTAATTGGGTTGATGTTATTTGGAGTTCTATGTGTCTCAGTTTCCTGAATGTCAGATTATTTCCCCATATTTGGGAAGTTTTCTACTATTATTTCTGCCCATTATCTTTTTATTTTATTTTTATTACTTTTTACAAGAAATAACAATATGATAGTTTAAAAACAGGTTAGTAGCACATTCACAATAATTGACACATTGCATATTGTTGTCCCCATAGTACTTATACAGAGCATGGGATGTAGACATGATACATTTTCTAATCGATATTGGTAAGGAAGAAAAAAAAGAAAAAATTTCTTCTCTTCGAACTGAGAGGAAGTAGTTGTATACATAGTCCAATGTTCCATAATTGCATTGGGTTACTGGTGAAACTGGCAATGGTGGAAGCTGTTGATTTAAGCTTCTTATAGTTCATCATACTAATCTAGCTTGGTGTTTTATGCCTCGTAATTAAGCTTTTCCACTGGGTGATCAAGGCCAAGTTAAAGCAAGACCTGTATAACAAAACATTCATCTTTTTTATCCTCCAAGGCCAAATACCCTCAGGATTAACTTTGGAACCATGCACAGTGCTTTGTAGAACTGTTGTCAGTGTCAGCTTTCGGGGTGAGTCACTGCCATCGCTTGACCAGTTTGCTTTCTGTGAAAGACTGAGAGAATGTTTTTTTCTCTAGGTGACTCTCCTTAGACACACTATACTTCATTTATCCCTTTCCTCTGAGGTCCCATAATCTCCTTGACCAGAAAATTTGGGACACCACTGAGTTATGGGATGTTACAGCACAGGTTCTTTTATGTCCTGAGTCCTGGCTGACCTTGAAGGGCTAGGGCCAAAATTTGGCTATCCTCATAGCCCTTTTTTTCTCCAATTTTTGGTCTCTTAACTGACATTCTCAACCGTCCAACAGAGATTCATGATACTATTACTCTATAACATAGGTAATTGAGCTTAACATCACTGTCTTTCTGAATATCAAACATTTTTGACTTAGCTTGAAGTTGGTATTTTCCATTGATCATTGATATTCTCATAACTCTCTATAGAATGTGATAAAAGCAGTTACATGTTTTTATGCAGACATTTAGAAATCCAAGGGTGTACAAAATTGTAGCCTGTCAAGCCTATGGCATTTTGCTCAGTTTCTTACTCTCAATTAATGCCTTTTTTTTTTGTTGTTGTTGTTGTTGTTAACCAACCATTTACTTGAGAGAGTATAGCAGTAACTGAGTTTACATTAGAAGCAGTACACATCTAAAAGACCAGAATAACAGGCATTCCAAGCATAGTTTTAGTGTTGTATGTTGCTATGATCAATGTGATAAAAAGTTTTGAGTTTCTTAGGACCAACATCTGGTTCATCCTGTGTACATAAGTGCATGATTTTGCTCCTGCTATGTTTCCTCTCTTTTCTGCTTCCACTCACTTTGTTGTTTAATCCATAACACATGCAGCTGTGTCATGCCCTTCAATTTTTATTTCTTCTTTAGCATTCTTACACTAGGGAGACTATATGACATTTACACATGTAGGTCTGGTTGTTTTCACTTATGAATATATGCTCAATATACATCCATTTATATTTGAAGTCTTCTAGCTTATCATTATTTACAGCTGAGTAATATTCCATTTTATAAAAATACCACATCTTTTTCAACCATTCTTCAGATGATGGGCATTTTGGTTGTTTCCAAGATTTGGCTATTACAAATTGGGCTGCTATAAATATAGGTACACAAATATCGCTATGGTGTGATGTTTTCAGTTCTTCTGGGAAAATTCCCAGTAGGGGGATAGCTAGATTGAATGGGATTTCCAGTTCTAGTTTTTTGAGGAGCCTCCACTCTGCTTTCCATAATGGTTGCACCAATCTGCATTCCCACCAGCAGTGGAGAAGTGTTCCTTTTTCCCCACAGCCTCTCCATTTGTTTTTGGTTGATTTCCTTATGATAGCCATTCTTTCTGGAGTGAGATGGTATCTCAGTGTTGTTTTGATATGCATTTCATGAGTGGCTAGTGGTGTGGAGCATTTCTTCATGTATTTATAGGCTTGCTGAATTTCTTTCTCTGAGAAGTGTGTTTTCATCTCAGATGCCCATTTCTCGATTGGGTCTTTGAATTTTGGGACCCTAATGGTTCTTGGTTCTTTATAACTTCTAGATAGAAGAGCTTTGTTTGAATACTTATTAGTTTTTCTTTTTTTTTTTTTTTGGTGGGACCAGGGTGAATACTTATTAGTTAGAATCTTTTCAAACTTTGTGGGTTGTCTTTTCACTCTTTGGTAATTTCTTTTGATGTGCAAGAACTTCTTAGCCAGAAGAGGTCCCATTTGTTGATGCTTTCACGGGTTAAACGTGCATTTGATTTTTGTCCATGAACCTTTTGCCTACCCCAATGTCTTCAAGATTTTCTCCCACTTTCTCTTCCAGGAGATTTAATGTTTCTCTTTAATATTTAGATATTTAATCCATTTTTACTTTAGTGCATGCTGATAGGCTTGGGTCAAGTTTTAGTTTTCGGCATGTGGAGAGCCACTTTTGCAAGCACCATTTTTTAAAGAGGCTATCTTTCTTCCAGTAAGCATGGTTGGCCGCTTCGTCAAAGATAAGGTGGCTGAGTGTGTTTGTATTTGCTTCTGCATCTTCTAATCTATTCCATTGATCCTCAGGTCTATTTTGTTTTTTGCCAGTACCATCCTGATTTTATTACTGTAGCTTTGTAGCATAACTCTAGATTAAGAATTGTAATGCCTCGTGCCTTACCTTTGTTGCCCAGGATTGTCTTTGCAATTCTGGATCTTTTTGGTTCCAAATAAATTTTAGGAATGATTTGTGCAAGTCTGTGTGGTACATTGATGGTATTTGGATAGGAATTGCATTAAATCTGTATAACAGCTTAGGGAGTATGGCCATCTTCACATTGTTGGTCCTTCCTATCCAGGATCAGGGAATATCTTTCCATTTTCTTTCTTCCTTTCTTTCTTTCTTTCTTTCTTTCTTTCTTTCTTTCTTTCTTTCTTTCTTTCTTTCTTTCTCTCTCTCTCTCTCTCTCTTTCTTTCTTTCTTTCTTCTTTCTTTTTCCATCTTTTTGAGACAGGGTCTCGCTATGCAGTTGAAGCTGGCCTTGAGCTCACTTTTGTAGCCCAGGCTGGTCTCGAACTCGCACCAATCCTCCTGCCTCAGCCTCCCGAGTGCTGGGAGTACAAGTGTGAGCCACCATGCCCGGCTTCTTTCCATTTTCTGAAATCTTCTAGGATCTCTTTTTTTCAGAGTACTCTAGTTTTCATTGAAAAGGTCTTTTACTTCCTTAGTTAGATTAATTCCTAAGTGTTACATTTTCTTTGGCGTTATCATAAAAGGTACTGTTTTTCTAATTTCTCTTTCAGTGTAGCTTCTTGGTGTAGTTCTTTAGGTCTTCCAAGTAAATTATCATGTCATCTGCAAATAGTTATGGTTTTACTTCTCCTTTACCTATTCTTATTCTTTTTATTTCTCTTTCTTGTCTAATGGCTGTAGGTAATGATTCCAGAACTATATTGAATAGGAGTGGTGATAGAGGATATCCTTGTCTTGTACCAGATTTGAGAGTAAAAGACTTCAGTTTTTCCTCATTTAGAATTATGCTAGCTGTTGGATTGTCTTAGATGGCTTTTATCGGGTTGAGATAGAGGACCTCTATTCCAAATTTCTGTAGGACTTTAAATATGAATGAGTGCTGGACTTTGTCAAAAGCCTTTCCTGCATCAATTTAGACGATTATGTGATTTTTGGTTTTGGCTCTATTGATATAGTGTGGTGCATTTATAGATTTGCATATATTGAACCATGCTTGCATCTGTGGGATGAATCCTACCTGGTCATGGTGTATAATGTTCTTGATGTTTTCTTATATTCTAGTGGTGAGGATTTTATTGAAAAATTTTGTATCTATGTTCATGAGAGAAATTGGCCTGTAGTTTTCTTTTTTAGTTGAATCTCTCTCTGGTTTTGGTATCAGTGTAATACTTGCCTCTAAGAATGATTTTGGGAGGATTGCTTCCTTTTCGATTTCACTGAAGAGTTTGAGGAGTGTTGGGATTAAGTCTTCTGTAAATTTCCTGTGAGCTCAGTGGTGAATCCATCAAGTCCTGGACTTTTCTTTATTGGCAGTCTTTTTATTACATTTCATATTTCATTGACTGTTATTGGGTTGTTGAGAGTTCTTATATCCTCTTGATTGAGTTTGGGTAATTTGTACTTTTCTAGGAATCTGTCCATTTCATCTGTGCCTTCAATTCTGTGAGAGTAAAGATTCTCACAGTAGGTATTTATGATTCTCTGAATCTCTGCTGGGTCTGTAGTAATTTCAACTTTTTCATTCTTTATTGTTTGAATTTGAGCCCTTTATTTCCTCTTTTTGATGAGGTTAGCTAGGAGCTTATCAATTTTCTTTAATCTTTCAAAGAACCAGCTTTTTGTTCATTAATTCTTTGTATTATTTTCTTTCTCTCAATTGAGTTCATTTCTGCTCTAATCTTTATAATTTCCTCCCGTCTTTGGGCTTTAGATTTCGTTTGCTCTTCTATTTCTAGTCGATTAAAGTGCTCCATGAGAATATTTATTTGTTCCTTTTCTGTTTTCTTAATGTGTGAGTTCAGAGTTATAAATTTCCCTCTGAGAACTGCTTTCATTGCATCCCATAAATTCTGGTAGGTTGTGTTTGAATTTTCATTAAACTCTAGCTATTGTTTAATTTCATCTGTAACCCACTGGTTGTTGAGAAGAGTGTTGTTTGATCTCCATGTATTTCTGGAATTCTTGTGGTTTCTTTTGTCATTTATTTCCAATTTCATTGCACTGTGGTCAGATAATATGCATGGAATAATTTCTGTTTTCTTGCATATACTTAAGCATGGCCTATGAACTAATATGTGGTCTATTTTAGAAAATGACCCATGTGCAGCTGAAAAAAATATGTATTCTAAAGTGGTTGGGTGGAACACTGTATGTCCACTAATTCCAGTTGTTCCAGGTTCTGGTTCAGTTGTACTATTTCCTTGCTAATTTTTTTTTGTCTGCTTGAGCTATCTTTTCAGATACAGGTGTGGTCAGGTCTCCTGTTAAGATTGTGGTTTTGGATATGAGATTTTTCATGTCAAGTAAGGATTACCTTATATAATTTGCTGCTTCAGTGTTGGGTGCATATATACTTATGAGTGTTACCTCTTAATCTTGAATTTTCCCACTAACCAGTATGTAGTGGCCTTCTTTATTTCATTTGATCAATCTTGATTTGAAGTTTAAGACTGTCTGAAAACACGATTGCTACACCTGCTTTTTTTTGAGGTGCTGGAGCAGGTACTACTGTTTTCCACCCTTCAACTTTTAGTCTGAGTTTTTTTATGAGTTAAATGCATTTTTTGTATACAGTATATTGTTCGATTTTGCTTCCTTATCCACTTTGCCAGTCTATTTCTTTTTATTTTAGAATTGAGTCCATTTACATTGATGGTTATAATTGAAATGTATTGACTTATGATTGATATGACTTTTACTATTGTTTACTCCTTTTTCCACTGTATTTAGTTGAGTACCCTATTTGGTGAGATTTTCTGTTCTCATTTCTTGAGGTTGAATCGTTTCAGTCCCTCTCTAAAATATTTTTTAGTATACTGTGCAGTGTTGGCTTTGATGTCATGAAATTCTTTAGTTGCTCCTTGTCATCGAAGTATTTCACTTTTTCCTCATACTTGAGAGTTTTGCCGGGTATAGTAGTCTGGCCTGAAATTTGTTTTCATGGAGGACTTGAAGCACTCTGCTCCTTGCTCTCCTTGACTTCATGGTTTGTGAAGAGAAATCTGCCATTATTCTGGTGGGTTTTCCTTTAAATGTGATCTGTTTCTTTTCTCTAGCAGCTTTTAGAATATTATTCTTCTGCTGAATTTCTGGGATCTTGACCATTATATGTCTGTCTATGTTTTTAGCCAGGTTGATGTTATTTGGGGTTCTGTATTCAGTTACCTGAATGTTCAGTTATTTTCTCATATTTGGGAAGTTTTCTGCTATTACTTCTGCCCATATTCTTTTTATATCATTTGTGTCGACTCCTTTCTCTTTGATTCCTATTAATCTCACGTTGTTCATTTTTACATCATCTTGCAGATGTTGAATTATTTTTTCCTGTATCCTAGTTGTTCTTAAGAGATCCCTTTATACCTTTTCACTAACTGCGATGGTGTCTTCAAGATCTGCTGTCTGCACTTTCATTCGTACGGTTTTGCCAGCTTGTGGTTGAGATTTTTTTCTTGTGCATCTCTTTGCACCTGTTTCATGCGATCTATTTCTTTCCTATATTGCTCAATCAGGGAATCCATCATTTTTCTATTCTTCTCTAATTTTTTATCAATGTCTTATTTAGTAGTACTGAAGTCTGTCATTATAGTTGTTCTTTCTCTCTCTACTTTAGAGATTATTTGTGCTCTGTTCTCCTCTCTACCTTTTTGTAATTGTTCCCTTACTTTAGATGCTATTAATTTAGAGATGTCTTTTTTTTTTTTAACTTCAGAGGTTATTTCCTCTATACGTTTCTGCAGTTCTTTTTCCACTTCAGAGTCTATTTATTCATATATTTCTTTTTTTTTAACTTCAGATGTTATCTGATCTGAGTTGCTCTATACATTTCTGCATTTGTCTGTCTACCTTGGATGCTACCAATTCAGAGATTTCATCTGCATGATTCCTGTTTTCTTGCATGCTAGTGTCTTCTGTATTTGTTTTGGGTGGGCTCAGGACCTGCGATTGGATCTTACGCCTTGTCTTTATCATTTTTTATAGCAGTGATCTCTGCACTTTGGCGAACTTATACAGTTAGTGCCTATGGAAATTTGGGTCTGGATCCACCAAGCCTCAGGCAGTTGGCTACCATGAGGCCGCATGGGTCAGGATGGTGGAAGGTCATGTGGGGACT
Organism: Myocastor coypus; assembly: GCA_004027025.1. NCBI lineage: Eukaryota > Metazoa > Chordata > Mammalia > Rodentia > Myocastoridae > Myocastor > Myocastor coypus. Next base: position 31,913 of record PVJA010015402.1, on the reverse strand, counting down.
GTGAGTGTAGTCCGGGTTGGGGCAGTTGTCAAGTTGCGAGTGAGTGGGGGCTGAGTGAGTTCTTACCTAGCTGTCGGGAGGCCCGGTTGGGAAGGTGGGTGGAATAGGAACTTGTGCTGTTGATGAGTCAGGGGATGGCCTTGGGCTGAGTCTGCCTCGTGGCCAGATTGGAATGGCAGGCTGGGTCCGGGATGGAGTTTGGGGATCGCAGGTCAGGTCTGGGCTGGAGTTTGGGCCGCGCCCATATTCTTTTGATATCATTTGTGTTGACTCTTTCTTTCTCATTGATGCCTATTAGTCTTACATTACTCATCTTTCCATTGTCTTGAAGCTGGTGAATTATTATTTCCTGGATCCTAGTTGTTCTTATGAGATTTTTCCTTACCTTTTCCCTAGCTGTACCAGTGTCTTTAAGGTCTGAAATTCTATCTTCATTTCATTCAGCCAGTTTTGCCAACTTTTTTTAAAAAATATTTTTGGTACAGGGTCTGCAGGGTCTCACTACACAGATTGTAGTGATCCACCTGTTTTCAACCTCCTAAGTGCTGGGTTTACAGATTTGCATCACCACGCCCAGTCTCAATGACTGTCTCAGTGCTCCCTGGGAGTGGGGCCAGCATGGCATGCTGGGGATTGAACCCTGGTCCTGAGTCTGCCTAAGCAGGTGCTTTAATGCACTGAGCTATCTGGCTGGCCCAGTTTTGCCAACTTTTAATTGAGTTTTTAAGCTTTTTGAATCTTCTTCATGTATTCTATTTCTTTGTTATATTTCTCTTTCAAGTTTTCCATCTTTTTTCTATTCTCTGTTTTTTAAAAAATCAATGTCTTCTTTAGAAACACTTAGAAATTTGCTCACTAGAGTTATCATTTCTTTTTTACTTGGGAGATTATTTCTGATCTGATTTCTTCTATGCCTTTCTGCACTTGTTCTTTAGTTTAGATGCTATTATTTCAGAGATTTCAGGTGTGTGGCTTCCCTTTTCTTCTATGCTAGCTTCTCCTGCATTTGTTTGGATGAGCTCAGGGCTTGAGAATGCATTTTGCTGCTTTTTTATTTTATATTTCATAGGAGCTCTTTATTTTGATTTGTGTGATTTTTTTGTGCAATTTTGATAGTAGTTCGATATATATCACTGTGACTGGAGCTTCTCTGTATAAAGTCTTCCTTAGTTATCTCTTCTGTGTCAAAGATTGTTGTTTTGAGTGTGTCTCAAGGTTTTGCTCTCTCTATTGATTGAGAATAAGATATTGCTTCTGTTTGGCACTGTCCTCTGACCTTTGGTGTAGAGCTTTGTTGTAGTTATTACCCAAGCACCTTCTGATATTGTTAGTCAAGAGAGATTATATTGTTAAGGCAGATATAATTTTCTATTTACTATTTACAATACTACAGTTAGCAACACTAGTAATGGGTAGTGAGATTTAGCAATTGACAAAATTTTTTAACTAATGGGTTTGTATTTTAGACCACAAGAGCAAACATTATGACTATATAGCTAAGCAGATATTAAATTGGTAATTTGTATCTAAATTAGTTCCCCTAAGTTATGTCTGGTCACCTCCCCTTGGTGTACCTGGAGTCTTCCAGGCAGATTAGCTCACCCCAGTTCCCTATTGCTATCTCCGCCTCTGTCTCTGTCTCTCCGCCTCTCCGCCTCTCTGCCTCTCTCTCTCTCAGAGGGTGCTCTTATAGATATGCTTCAGCTCACTGGATCTGGATCTACCAAATTTGAACTCATCCATCTGGGTCTGGCTGCTGTGCTTGGTTTCTTCCTGCTGTGCTCCGTGGAACTGAACCTACTGTGCCCCACTGGCTAGATGTTCTGCTCCTGGGTTAGCTCACTGGATCTTGCCCCTAGCCTCTCTGCAGGGAGTTCTGCTGCAGGATAACCACAATGGGCCTGTCTCTTACTGCTCTGGACTTCTTTTATGTTTTCTCTTTTCTATTCTTTCTTTTCATCATTGTGTGAGGTTTTCACAGACACAAGTTTCTCTCTCCCTTAGGTCAGTAACTGGGAATGAAAATTACTTTTACTTGGGCATATCGTGGCACATAGAGTGTTTGAGCTACAGGTCTGGTCCCCAGTGAGGCCATTTTGAGTTGGTAGTCCTTCATGGGTGTCTGTGGCTGGTGGTGATGTCATTGGCTGCATTTGAGTGCCCACTTGACCAGGCACTGGGTCTCAGAGCCTTCAGTGGCTGCTTAGAGCAGATTGTCACAAGTGGGATGCCTGATATGGGACAGAATCATGAGGTGAAATAAGTATCATTTCCTTACAATTTCTCCACCCTCAGATATTTCATTATAGGAACAGCAAGTGGACTAAGAAATAGAAGTAATTGTATAGATACATGTTTAATTTTGTAAGAAACTGCCAGGAGAGCTGGGGAGATAGCTTGGTTCTTTAAGCACCTGCCTAGCAAACACAAGGATCCAAGTTTAATCCCCAGTACCACATGCCATGCTGGAACCCTGGGTGTACCATGCTGGCCCTGAATAAATACAGAAATAAAAAAGAGAGAGAGAGAGAGAGAGAGAGAGAGAGAGAGAGAGAGAGAGAGAGAGAGAGAAGAAGAAGAAGAAGAAGAGGAGGAGGAAGAGGTAAAGGAAGAGGAAGAGGAAGAGGTGGAAGAGCTGTGACAAGTTTCCTGACAATATTTGTACCTTTTTTCATTTCCACGAAAATGCATGAGAGTCCTGATTTCTCTTAATCTTGCCAGCATTTGGTATTGTCAGTATTTCTGATTTTAGCTAAGCTTTTAGTAGATGTACAGAGGTTTCTCATGGCAGTTTTGGCTCACAGTCCTCTGATAACTTTAATGACACAATCTTTTCCTATGCCTATGGGATATTTACATATTTTCTTTTCTTTTTTAAAATTGTATTTAGTACAGGGTCTACAGGGTCTCACTACACAAATCTGGACTGGTAGTGATCCTTCCTGGTTTCTCAGCCTCCCCAGCCCTGGGATTGCCAAGGAGTGTGACCACATCTAGTCTCATTTGCCTCTCAGCGTGCCTCTGGGGTGGGGCCGGCGTGAGAGGCCTGTGTACTAGTTACTCTTTTCTCATGGCTGGGATAAACATCTGACACTCAAAATAAGGTAAGGAAAGGTTTATTTAGCTCACAGTTACTGGAAAGTTCATAGTTTAAAACAGCCTGTTATGTAGTGAGTCCTAGAAGCCTCATTTACTCAGGAGGCTGTGGCGTTGCCCTGCCCAGAGTGACCCTCTCCATACCTCAAAGGGAGGCTGCTGGCCTGAGGGGGGGCGGAGCACAGGTTGACAGCTTGACAGTTCTTTTGGCCCCACCCCCCAAGCCCTGCCCTGGTGTTCTGGCCCCACCCCTCAGGCTACTCACTGATCCTTGAGCCACATCTTCCCCATACCTTGCATGAGGCTTTGGGGGGACAACTAGACACAAACTATAACAGTGGGGGATTGAACCCCTGGCCCCTGCATCTGCCTAAGCAGGCACTTTAATCCACTGAGCTATCTGGCCAGCCCTCCATATATATATATATATAATTTATTTATTTATTTATTTATTTATTTATTTATTTTGTGTGTGTGAATTGTCTATTCAAAAACTGTGTCTACTTTTGAGTTGCTTGCCTATTTAGCGTGGAGTTCCTATTCGGGTCCTTCAGCAGACACAGGTGTTTCCAGCTTTTCCCCAGTCAAGGTCTTGATTACTCATTTTACTGCACTACTTCATAAAACTTCTTGTGAAGACTCATTTAAACTTAGTCACAATATTGATGTACTTAATGGATCCACTCGTGTTTAAAGTCTCCAGTATTGACTGAACCTCAGCCCCAGGTTCTCTTAGGCCTGCTCTGAACTCTCCATTTAGGAAGAAACCTTGTAGAGGCACTGCTGGAATATAGTGGCACCACTGGAAACTCGTGTGCGTGTCCAGGCACAGGAGCTAGAGGGGTCTGCTAAGTCAGGTCTGTGTCTTCTGCCTGCCTCACTGTGTCACTCTGCCTCTACCAACTACTTCTATATGACATAGCAAAGAGCAGAAGGCTTGAGGCACAGCACAGCAGGAACTCCTTTACCTAAACCAAAGCTGGGCAGAGCCTTTGGAATACGCTGTGGCAAGTGAAAGATCACTCCTGTGAAGTCCTGTGTAAACAGCTACATAGCATTCTTGTGTTATGGTTAGAATCGCTCAGCCAGCGGTGGCAACGAGACACCCCAAAGCAGCATTTTTACACATTTTTACACATCCCAACCACACAGGCACACTCTGTTTCAGGTGCAATCCCTAAAGGAAAATACTCCAGCAGAGTGGATGAATTAGGAAATAAAGCAATGATATAGGGGATGGCGAGATGGCTCAGTGGACTAAAGCACCTGCTTAGGCAAGCTTAGGCAAGTGCAGAGACTGAAGTTCCTTGCAGCCAGGGTGAGGACCAAAGCGTGTGGGCATAGTGGTGCGTGCCTGTAATCCCAGCACTGGGAAGGCTGAAAGCAGAAGGACCACTATGAGTCTGAGCTGCATAGGAAACCCTGTACCAACCAAGTACAGAAGAAAAAAAAGAGGCAAACTAGGAAAAGACAGAGTTTTCCCTGCTACCCAAAGCTAATGCTGGTATGTGCATAATTTGTTAATTATGAAGAGGTCTGTTGTGCCAAGTTCTTTAAATGGTCACTTTTTAAAATCTTCATCCTACTTCTCATTGAGGCAGAGCAATTCTGGATGCAGGTGGAGTCCTTAGCTCATTTCTATACGTAGCAGAATGATGGCTTCATCTTCTGGCCCTTTCTGGTTCCAAACTCTGATATTTGAGCTGTAATCAGGATGTTTATTAGACTATTTAAAAGAGTAGCGTTGGAGGATCACTGAGAAGATTCTTCTTGAAAGAAGAGCAGTTATGTCCATTTTGGCCAAAGCTGGCTGTTTCCATGTGTTGAGAATACAGAGCTGGCTGGGACTTTTCCACATCCTATCCATAAGCAATGCAAGTTGGTCCAGCCAAGGTGCTGATGTGGGTCTGGCGATGAAACCGTTTTCCCCTTTGTCTGACTAAGAGTCCCTGTGCAGGCCCTTAAACCACTGAGATAACCTACAAGCCCCCTCGGTGTATAACCTTTGAAGCAAGGTGATAGGGCAGGGTCACCCCACATCTATAGCTCCCCAAAAATGTGTGAGATGGAGAAAGACATGTAGGGTGGAGAGCTGTGCTCCCGCTGTGCTCTGTGCTCTTGGCTGGGATTGAGCTTTAAGATAAGAGTCTATGACATTCCAGCGCATAAAAGATTATGTATCAGAGCTAAAATGCTGAGCCCAAAATATTAAATACTGCCTCAATTGTGTTACTCGTTCTAAGTATCCTTCTCTCCTCCTGTCTAGTCCGGCACGCAGTGCTCACCCTCTTTCTGCCACCCTCACAGTTACTCATCCTTGGGCCACTCTTTTCCTTGTGAATTAACAAAACCTGGGCTCCGCCCTGGGTTGGGGCCTTTGTTCCAGCTAGTCATCACTGTAACTGGGCTTAGGGCCGCTTGGCTCCCCACAATTACAAATGTGCCTTAGAGTCATTATCCTAGCCATGGGTGCATTGGAAATCATGGGTTGGAATAACTAACTACGATTACAACAGCTTTTCCATGGCATTGCAGGTGTAAGCTTCCTAGACTGCAGTGAGGACCAGGAAGGGCTCTCGGTAGAGTAGAAGCTACTGCAAAGCACAGCAGCGTAATAAGACAACAAAGGGCTGCAGCAGAGATGTGCACAGAAAAGTTTAGAAGCATTCTTTTTCTTGTCTTTTTGTATTTTAGGGGAGGGTCTGTGGGGTGTTCAGGGTCTCACTACAAGACTGAACTCAGAGTGATCCACCTGTTTACAGCCACCCAAGAGCTGGGATGAGAGGTGTGTGCCGCCACACCCAGTCTCAATTACCATCTCAGTGTACCTCAGGGGTGGGGCTGGCATGGCAGGCCCTGGGGATTGAACCTCCAGCCCCTGTGCCTGCTTGCAGCCTGCTTGAGCTATTTACCGGCCCCTGAAAAACATTCTTTGAGCTTTCAGGAGAGTGCTCAAGATATCAGGACATTTTCCTTGCCAAGCTTATGCTCAAAAGAGTGCTTCTATCATAATGCCCAAAGCATAGCCTTTAGACCTCCATTCTTGCTCATCTTCACTGAACATAGAGCTGAGCCTGGGTTAGGAGTGTTTCGGCCTGTGTGTACATTAATGATTAAGAGAGCAAAGGAGGCCGACAAACAAAAGTCCTCCGTAGAAAGAGCCCGTGGAGGAGGCTTCATGCTGGGGTCCCGGGGTTCCCCTTCACTGCCAAGCACTGGAAGTTACGCATTCTGCACATTTCTCCCCTATCTATATGCTGAAATGTTAACTCCCTCTTCAGTGGTATTAGGAGGATTCAGTGAGGGCTGGAGCCCCACAGATAGGAATAATATCTGTCTCCAAAGAGGACAAGGCATGGGCAGCGAATCTGTCACCAAGTAGTGACTCTGGTAGTGCCTTGGAGCTGGGCTTCCAGCCTCCAGATCTGTGAGGAATGGATATCTATTGTTTATGACTCAAATGTCTGCTGTTCATAGCCAGCCCCACAGATAGGGAGCAGCAGCATGAATGTTCACAGGGAACACACGGGACTCACCATGCTCTGAGAATTATGTTGAGGTCACACAGCCCTGAAAAGCACATTGTGCTTCCGCCCTGTAACTGGGGCTTGTGGGATCTTACTGAAGTTAGAGACCTTACTCACGGATGAGCAAATAGCAGAAACATAGCTGATATCTGAACCCAATGACTCACTCACCTCTCACGTTAGTCTTTTTATGGGGGGGGGGGTCTTGTCTTTATCTGTAAAAGGGAACGCTGCTAGCTAGACAGCATTTGGTAAATATTTTAGATTTAATTATAGTGGGATGCCTTCCCCCATGTTTCCACTCTTTTGGTTGAGTGTCACTGGAAACGTTGATTAGGAGAACAAGAAGACACTTGGGAATATGTGCACCACATCTCTGTCCAGAAAACCTCACACTGCTGAAATCTGTAGAAAACTGAACAGGAAAAGGCAGGGACAGATAAAATGAAGCATTCTGATAGTCTACATGTGCACTCCGAGAATTGTTTTCCTCAAGATGTGGTACAACTTTTACCAGTATAAAAAATCCAAGGAGTTAATTAAGTTACCTAGAAACGTGTGCACAAGGAAACTTGCTGCTGTGGAGGGCCCTCGTTTCCAGAGTCCCGCACCTGCTGGCCCTTTGCCAGCAAAGCTTGGGAACAGGATCACAGGCTGATCTTTGCACTCAAGGGATTAAGAAAGACATATGCGCATGGCACAGGATGTGGGGGATGCTTGGTTTTCCAGGGCTTGGGGAGCGTTTTGAACATGAAGTTAGCTTTCTTATTGTAGCCCTGGCCACAGTGTCCAATTCTCTCTGCTCCCAAGCACATATGCCTAGGGCCAGAGATAAGAACTCAGTCTTTCCCCCTGAACTGCCTGGGCTTCCTGCCTCCCTAAACAGATTCCACGGATGCCTGCCAACTGAGAGTAAGCAGCATCCCATTCTTCCACTTCCTGTTGGTTGCCACATGTCCTCTCTTCTCAGCTGGCATTTTTTGACTCCATGGTGTCCACTCCCAGGGCTTCTAGGTGTTAAAATGCTTTAAGCTTTCACACTGTTGTCGTGCCACCCACCTGAGCCAGTTTGGCCGTAGAGTGAAGCCATCTGTGGGGCCCATGCGGTAGGTGTCTTGTGAAGTACTTCCATCATCAGCAAAGTGCACAGAGAAATTAGAGTTTTATTCAAAACCAAGAGCTTGCAGGTGTTTAGCATTCTTAAAGACTCATTAACAAACTATCGAAATTTTCAGTTTTTATATAGTCATTAAAGGAGTAAATGCATAGGTTTTCAAACAGGAATAACTGAGGTTTTTCTCAGCAATGTTTGCAAGTGGTGAGATCAGCACTGGTCAGCTGACTACTCTTTGTCACCTCGTTCACCACCGATTGTACTGTAGCAGGCGGTGGTGGCTTCAGCGTCCATGTCTCCAGCCAACATAAATCTGTTCCTAATGGACAAAGCTCTGTCATCAAATGCAGGCAAAGGAGAAACTATCTAAACAGTATTGGAAAAGGTTCTGCTTTTTCTTCCTTCTGTATTTGGAAAGGCATCAGCCAGGTTTGGCGGTGCAATCTATTATGCCAGCACTCTAGAAAGCTGAGGCAAGAAGATCACAAGTTCAAGTCTAGCTTGAGTAACTTAGCAAGACACTATCTCAAAACGAAAAAAAAAGCAATGTAGCTTACCTTGCCCCACCACTAGAGGCCAGGCAGAGCGCACTCTCTGTTAAGACCATTCTCTTCATTTTGGCGACATGTTCCTGAGACCTCTTTCTTCTTTTAAATTCCTCAGGCATCAGTCTGCTGGGTCTCCAATCTCCAAGGCCCAAGTTGTCCTCTGAGTATTTCTTCAATTGCTTGAGTAAGTTTAAAGTGAAGATAAGCTACTTCCCCATGTAGCTATGATAGCAAGCAAGATAAGCTTCAAAGGTACTCTTTTTAAAATTACTTTTAATAAGAAATAACACTGAGATAGTTTCAAAACACATTAGTAGGACAGTCACAATAATTGATACAATGCATATTGTTGTCTTCATAGTAGTTCTTCAGAGTACAATATGCAGACATGGTAACTTTTCTAGACACTATTAGTACAACTATTTCTTCTCATTGAACTGAGAGAAAGTAGTTGTACAGATAGAGTAATATTCTATTACTATGGAATATCAGCAGCACTGGCAATGTCAGAAGCTGTTGACGTGAGCCTTTTACAGCTCAGCATCCTAATCTGGCTTTACTTTTGATGCCTTGTGGTTAAACTTTTCTGCTGGGTGGTTAAGTCCAAGTTAAAGCAAGAACTATATAATAAAGCATGTAATTTTCCTATCTGACAAGGTCAGTCAAATTACCTCAGCATTTACCTTGAAACCACGCACAGCGTTTCGTAGAAATTTTGTCAGTATCAGCCGTCTTGATGAGTCACAGCCACTGCTTGACCAGTTTGCTCTCTGTGAAAGCCTGAGAGAATATTTTCTCTCTAGGTGACTCAGGTACACTGTACATCATCAATCCTTTTTCTCTGTGGTCCCATAGTCTCCTTGAATAGAAAATTTGGGATTCTACTGAGTTATAGGATGTTACAGTACAGGTTCTGTTCTGTCCTGAGTCCTCACTGACCTTGAAGGGCCAGGGCCAAAATATTGGCTATTCTCAGTAGCCCTTCTTTTTCTCTAATTTTGTCATCTGAAAACTTAGGTTTTTAACCATCCAGAAGAGAAGCTTAGTGATACCATTACTCTATAGCATATTAGCTTATCATCACTGTCTTTCTAAATATTAAATGCCTTAAACTTAACATGGAACTGGTATTTTCCATCAATCATTGATATTCTAATTAATCCCTATAGAATGTGATTAAAAAACTGTTATACTTTTTTACACTGAAATTTAGAAATCTATGCATGTACAAAATTGTAGCAGATCAATCCTATGGCATTTTTCCTTGTCTCATTTTCTCTTAAATTTGTTTTCTTTTAAGACAAACATTTACTTGGGAGAGAGTATAGCAATAATTGAAATTATATTAGAAGCAGCACACGTCCAGAATACCAGAATGATAAGCATTCCAAGCATGGCTTTAGTCTTACACGTTGCTACTTGTCAGTATTCGTTGAGCAATTTTGCATCTGTGTTCATGAAGGAGATTGGTTTATGGCTGTCTTTTGGTTACTGGTGCTGGAGGTTAAACTCAGAGTTTTAGCACTGAGCTGTGTTTTCAGTCTTTTTTCTTTTTCATTTTTGAATTTTGAGACAGGATTTCTTGTAAGTCATTTGGTATCTGAGGCTGGACTAGGACTTGCTATCCTCCTGCTCAGACCGTCAGTGTCATCAGAGCAGGTGTGCACTACCACATCTGCCTCAATTTCTCTTTTAAACAGCTGGGTTGCCTAGGTTCTCAGGAGAATTCACCTCATTTGCCCACTAGATCATGATGCAATTTTGTTTATTGTCTGGTTGGCTGAAATGTATGCTGTAGTAAAGAAGTTATGTGGTTGTGGTCTCTCTTGGGAGTCTCAGTAAGTATCACTTGTCCTCATCCTGGGATTATAATTGTGCTGTGACCAGGGAAGCCAAGGGCTGATGTAGGCCTGCAGGTACAGTGGTGGCTAAAAAAGGACTGACAATACCCCAAGGAAATCATCTTCATTGGGGGCTATACAACACAAGATGTCATCATGCCACTCAGAACAGGGCATTATATCACCCATGTAGGCTGTTTCTGGAATGTTCTATTCACTACTTTGGGGCTGGAGTAGACTGAATGCACAGACAGTGTATGAATGAAGAGATATGAGGCGGCGGTGGGGCTGTGAGGCCAGCACATTTCCACTTGGGAACAGGTTGCAGAGTTTAGAACCTGCCTCACACCATGCTGCAAAAAAGGAGGGTGTGTGTAGGTTACATGCAGAATTTACCAGGGGCTCAACTACCTGGTGTTCTGCCTTGGGGAGGGATCTTTCTGTGGGTGAGAGTGGAAGAAGAAGACTGGGAAGCTGTATACCCCCAAAAGCTGAGAGCTGGAGTGGTGGATGTGGGATGGCACTCAGGGCTCACCTGGGGACGCTGTGCGAGCTTAGGCCAGGGTCTGATCCTTTTGTAGGGATGGAATCTTGCTCTGGCAGCTACAAGGGCTGCGGGAACTTTTCCCCTGGGCTCTCCACTCAGACTGTGCCACTATGCTGGAAATACGCTGAGTCATCTGCACCTCTGCAGTCTGCTCATTTGTCCACTGCTTGTACCTGTCCAGTATCCCCTGACTCACCTTGGTCACCCTGCACTGCACACCAGGGATCCAGTGTCTGGTTGTTTCTTGCCTTGGGTCCCTTAGCTCCTGTGCCCACAGGACTCAGAGAGGCTGCCCAGGACCTGACTGTTCTGTCTGGGACCTGATGCTCTCCCTCCGTCTCATACTCTCTCTCCAGGGGTCCAAATTACTTCCCTCACGCATCGTATCAGTGGGATACAGTCTCCCTTGGTGTGTGCAGGACCCCAAAACACTCAGCCAAGCCCCTGGTAAATTTTGCATGTAATCTATGTACACCTTCCTGTTACTGTAAATCATTATTTTTTATGAGCAGAACATATTTATTGAAGGAAAGAAAGCTCCTGTCTAAGAGAGGGATAGGAGGGGGCTCTCTCGAGTGGATAGTCCCCTGTAAATCATTATTTATGATACCTAATGCATGTAAATGCCATGTAACCATTTTATTTCTGCATTGTCTAGAGAATAATGACGAATAACAAGTCTACATGTGCTCAGGATGTGTGCAACCACTGCAGCCTTAACTATGTTCAGATCTGCTCTTGGTTGAGTCTGTGGACAGGAACCAATGAGCACAGAACACTGACTGTAATTTCTGATATTTCATTGGTCATATATTATAAATATGCATTAGTACATCTTGTCATATTTGAAGCAGGAAAGCTTGGTTTGCGTGCTTCTTTCTGGGCCCCAGAGATTGTCTTCTGTGCTCTGTGGAGTCATCATACGCAAGCTTCTGCCAGACTCTGTCCTTATCGGTGTCCAGCTTCCTCCTCCTCACAGAGAAATTGGAATTTATTAAACAGTAGGCACTAACGCTGCTACTGTGTAGAGGAAGTGGGCAGCTCTTCACACAGGTGTTTGTCCACTGAGGCATGAAGCTACATTTATGTGATTGTGTGTGTGTGTGTGTGTGTGTGTGTGTGTGTGTGTGTGCATGTGTGTTACTGGGGGTTAAAGCCATGGTCTTTGCACCAGGCTATGTTCTCAGAGCCGTCCCTTTTTTTCTGAGATAGGATCTTACTAAACTGCTTAGTTGCCAAGACTGGGATCGAACTTGCCCTTCTCTGCCTCAGCCTTCCAGACGTGGCTTTGCCTCAGCTTGACTTTGTCTCTTCCTTAATCTCTGAATCTACTTCTATACAGAAGTGCAGTGCTACAAGAAGTCAGTCAGTAGATTTTGCTCCCTTGCTGCTTCTAACCTAAGGCTAAGTGAACTTAGTATGTATCTAGAAGGATTAATTTAACTGACATTTAGATAGGAGTCAGAGAACTTTGATGGATATTTGAATTGTTTCTAAACTTCGCTATTACAGTTTGAACCATATACTATAAACTTTTGCTTACATTTAACCTCCTATTACTTTTGGAGAACAAATCCCCAAGGTTTAATGTCAAGTCCCATGCCCTGTGTTGGTAGATTCTGTAACTAGTTCATTTCTTGTCTTAGGGATTGTCCCAACTTAGCAACATTCAGGAATGTACTCGTGGGCTGGTTTGCCACAGCTACAGCAGCACCGTGTACTTGTGCCCGTTGGGCTCGACTGTCTGCCCAGAGAAAAATGGGGTCGCAAGCCAATTTGGATTTTCTTATAGTGATATGGAACAAAACAAAACAAAACAAACAAACAAAAAACCCCCCAAAACTAAACCAATGCCTTTTTTAAAAAACCAGGGATTGAACTCAGGACCCTGGGCTTGCCAGGAAGGTGCTTATGTCACTGAGCTGTCTCTCAAGCCTTCTGTTTCCTTAAGTTGGCTTCTTGTAAATGTTGTCATGGTTACCTGACCCACACTTTATCATACAACCATTGTTCCCTACATATGTTGAATACTGTTTTCTTCTGTGGCAGGCCAAGCTCGCACCTTGGAGTGTTTCTGTGGCTGCGCTAAGTCGCATCGGCAGCACCACCCCTAGCTGCAGAACTACCCTTCCCTCCCACCCTTTAGGGTCACTGCTCATCATGCACTGGGTGCTCACCTCTGGCCCTCAATCAATTTGCTTGTCTCTGCATCCAGTCTCCATGGGAACTCAATTAAATAAGCATTTTTGCCCTATCAATAGTCCTTGTGTGACTTTGCCCGTGCTCAGCAACAATTCGCTTGGTGCCTGTGAACTGTTTGACAAGATATTTGTCTGAATCTATGAATGACATAGATAGTGTTATACTGCTGCCCAAGCAGAATGGTGACCTGCAGTGCTGGGAGGTGAAGAATGTCTTTTGTGTAAAAAGGGTACCCTAAGAATATTAGTGTTTTCCTCTATGTGCATAAAGGGTCCACAGACACGAAGAAACCCTGTTCTTCGTGGTGGTGCACTGTGTCTCATGCACAGTGGTGTTTCCAGGGAAAAATGACAAGAGAATGAAGAAATAAAAACACAAGATGAAGGCTGGGCTTAGGTGACACCCTCTCTCTCCTGACGAGAGGAAAGGAACTGAGAAACCATCATAGGGGTGTTTATTCGTTTGACGAAGCTGGTATCATATGTCATGGGGTTGCCTAAGGACTAGGGTTGTCTCAAGCAAGGTGTTTTCTCAGCTTGATTGCCGTAGGAACTGCAGCCTTGCCTACCCCCACACCTGTGACCAGTTTCTAGCTTCACCCTCTCCCTACAGTGGTGGAGCCGGGGGATGAGAAGGGCTTCACGTGGTCTGTTTTCCAAGAAATATGAAACATTTTGTATTTACATAAAAACCAATCAAACAGCAATAACATTGTCTTAAAGCAGTGTCAGTGATGAGTACCACTGTAGACTCTGGGCCAAAACTGCAGTCCTTCTTGCTCCATGGAGAGATCTATAGGTGGTAGCCAGGGTCCTGGGAATCGGGCAGAACTTGTATTTGCCAAAAGGTGTGTGTGCCCGTGCAGATGTGTGCACATGAGGCAGGCTTTTGGGTTGTCAGCACAAATGGTTCACATTACCTAAGATTAATACGTGCAGTGCTCGGAAGGGGTTAACCTTGCAATCAAAAGAAGGAGAAGCTGGAGTCATTTTCGTCTTGTGTCTCCCGAGGTTGAAGTTCCAAGTTTAGGTCAGGGCCTCAGAGTCATGAGGTGGGATTATCACACTTGCTCTGTGAGCAGCTGTGTGGGAAGGGAGCTTGGATTCCAAGGCTAGGGCCACCCATTCCCTCTTTCCTGAGAAGACCAGAGGGAGCTAGAGTGGGGTGCTGCTAGTCAAGTCAGCTGTGATCACGTATCTGCCACATAAGGAGAGACCCTGAGCCTTACTGATCTCTCTTACACAAGCATGGTCAGGGAAGGGTTTCATTTTGAATTACATGTGAACTGACAGGAAAGGGAAACACTGTTTTCCGCAATAATGAGCCCTAAAAACCCCACTGTGAGCAGGTCAGCGATCTAGAGTTGGAAACTCCTCTGAATCAGCACTCAGGCTGGCTCTGCTTTATGTGCTACTAGACTAGCCTTCCTTCCCACATTAGACACAACTCAGCAAGGGCAGCCAGGAATTCCAGGCCCTACAGCTCAGACGACTGTGTGGATGACAGTTGAATGCTTCACAGGAGATGACCACCCCTGAAGAGCGCATGGGACTTTGCCTGGGATGACACTGTGAGCACTCCAGAGCTGGGCCACCTCAGGGAAAGGGTTATCTTGTACCAAGAACGCAGTTTAGGGGCTGGGAGATAGCGCTGTGGCATAAGTGCCTGCCTGATAAGTGCGAAGTAGTGAGTTTGAACTCCGGTCCTGAAAAAAAAAATGCAGTTTAATCACAGAATGTGCTCTACATTATTTTTTAAGAATAAAAATAGCACTTTAGAAAGGTTACTTATAAGGCTGCTCTTCAGATTTTATACCAAAAAACTTACATGTGGTATCATACAAAGAAGGGAGTGATTGAAAACCAAAGTGAATGTTTCAGTTGCAACAAAATTGTTACACTTAACCTCCCCCAAAAAACCCTCCTCTCTTCAGAACTGTTCCAGAAAGAACCAAGAACAATAAGATAAGTGTGTTCAAAGTAAAGGGGAGGGGGACAGGGGAGACAGCTCAGTGCAACGAGTGCTTGCCTGGCAAATTTAAGGTCCTCAGTTCAATCCCTGGTACCATCAAAAACCAAAACCAAAACAAACAAAGTAAAGAGGAGGAGTTTGAGGGGTATTAATTGTAGTGTGTCTTTTATTGTAATAATTTTTCAAGATTTAAACACATCAAATTGAATTTATATTTATTTTAAATTTTATAGTGTGTATTATAAGCCCGGTTTGATGTTAGAAGCAAACCATCCGTTCAGAGTGGAGGACCAGAAAGGATTCCTACAGAATGGAACACAGGGCACCCGGTGGGCTCAGTCCAGCTGACGACACGAGCCACATGGAGATACTGGAAACGTGCCCTGCTGCCTTCCTCTCCTCCAAGGCTCCTGTCTTCCTCATGCCTACTGTCAAGCCTATCCCAAACTGTCCGGCCCGGTCCCGGCCATCTCCTCAAACTCTCCTGCAGGAGATTCGTGGAGATGCACATGGTCATAGACATTTTTCGTACAACTTCTGTGTCCTTAGGTGGCCCGGCCGGTGTCCAGACCCCAGCTCACTGGAGTCGGCTGAGCATGGCGCATTGGCTGTGGTGCTGAGCTGATCCTGACCGAAGCGGGGCATGTGAGTTCTTGAGAAAGGCCAGGTGTGTTCAAGGCACCCAGGCTCCGCTGGCCGCTCAGTGTGTCACTCATTGCCTCCCCCTGGCTTCCTGTGTTTGGGACATTGCACCCCCCCCCCCGCCCCCCAGCATGTGGGCAGCCGGGTCTTGTCTGCTAGGACCATAATTCTCTGAAACAGGTGAAGTGTGGGACTGTCCTGCCGCTACCACCCCTGCAGCAGCTCCCACAACCCCTACCTTCCCTCTGTCCCTGTCCCCCAGCCCCTCCAGTGTTCTCAAGCCTGAGCAACTCACCCTAGCACTGACTGCAGCTTTGAGCTTGATCTGTAGCCACAAAACCAAGATGAACTGACAGTGGCTCCTTGTACTCCTGCTTAGGTACCGCTTTTCCACACCTGACCTCTCAAGTGTGGCTAATGGACAGCACACTATTTTCCAGTGACTACATCTGCCTTTCAAAGTCACCTGGGGAGGAGGCAGAAGTTTCTTCATCACATCTTTGGGTCTCTAGGAAAAGCTTGCTGTTTGGCGTGTCTTTGGCCTTGATTTTCCCATAGCCCACGTGCAGGATGAAGTCTCAGTCTGTGTTGCCCGCTACTTACAATATGTATTTGGAAAAAATCCACAAATATTTGTTACACTTACTTCAAATACTCAGTTTTCTTTTGACCTTTATTCATTCCCACATAGCAACTGTTATGGTTCGTGTCTATTTGTTCCCCCAAAACCTTATGGAGTTATTTGGGGGCTTCTAGAGTTTGTAATTAACTTGTATTCCAGTGGTAGGCTGAAGGGTGTGAGTGCCACACCCACCCTGGGGCAGAAAATCTGCACACGAATGCAAGGAGGAGAGACCTTGCCAGGGGACACAGCTGCTGCTCTGCCCTTTACTCTTTGCTGTTCTCCTCCCGTGAAAGGCCATCTTCTTCCATGTGCCCCTCTGCCTTGGAGCCAGCTGAGTATGGACTGAAACCTACACAAACTGTGAGCTAAATAAACCTTTCCTTCCTTAATGTTGGGCGTCAGGTATTTTGTCCCAGCAATGACAGAAAAGTAACTGAGACAGGAACCAAATGGACTAAGTTGTTTAATATTTCGTCTGAACTTTATGCTTCTAAAACACAAGAAGATTTAACCAGGCACAGATTTTTAAGACCAGATGACCCTAACCTGCATCCGTACCGTGGCACATTTGATAGAGAATCGAATGAGCAAATAAGACTCACAGTGAAGGTTTGCTATTATTGGAAATGCCAAGGCGATTATTTACCACAGTAATTTATATTCTGGATGCCTCCCAAAATAACTGAAATGCTTTAGATAAAGCAGGCAGGTAGAGGGTGCTGTGGAAACCGGCAATCAACCAAGGCTATCGACACCCCTGGCTTACAAAGACCTGACGGTTTCTGTCCTGAGTTGTCAGCTGCTGTGCTTTCAGACAAGGGCTTCCTGGGGGCCCATCCATGCTTTGAAGACCTGGGCCTTAGCTTGGTGTTGTTGGAAGGTGGTGGAACCTTCAGGGGGCCATCAAGGGCATGCCTTCACAAGGACTGGGGACACAGGTCTCCCCTGTCTTCCTCTCTCTGCCTCCTGATTGCCACAAGGTGAGCTGCCTCTAACATGCATTCCTGCCGTGGTGTGCTGCCTCGCCATAGGCCCACAGGCAATGGAATGGTTAGTTACTGACTGAAATTTCTGGATCTGAGAGCCAAGATAAGCCTTTCCTCCTTTTAAATAGGTAGGTTACTTCTGTGTGTCTCTCAAAGTGATGGAAAGTTGACTCACTCTTTCCTAGCTACTTTAATTTTTTTGGTGCGTGTGGCTGGCTCAGCCCATCCTGGGGGTGGGGTTAGTGTGGCATGTGGTGGGATTGAACGGTGGTTC
This sequence comes from Myocastor coypus, assembly GCA_004027025.1. NCBI lineage: Eukaryota > Metazoa > Chordata > Mammalia > Rodentia > Myocastoridae > Myocastor > Myocastor coypus. The sequence goes on along the minus strand of PVJA010015402.1, from coordinate 14,540 downwards.
CTGTGGCTGCCTAAGCTTGCTGAAGCAGGTGCTTTAGACTGCTGAGCTATCTCACCAGCCCACTACTTTAATTTCTTGAGACCGGCTGCCACAGCCTCCAGCTTAGACAGCCTCCCAGGAGAACTTGCTAGATATCCATGGAGCATCTGTTGGTCCCATCCTATAGCCCCCAAGTCTGTACTGCCACATTACCTCCTACTCTGTCCTTGCTTCCGGCACATGTATCATGTTATTCCCCTAGTGATGAAGTTATCCAGGGTGCACCTACAGGAGGATTGTTCACACAGGAATGCTGGTAGGGTTATCCTGCCCAGAAGAAAGAGGGTTGGGAGAGCTGGCATTTGGTGCTGTTGAGCCAGGAAGGCAGGGTGTGGCAATGCTGGTTGGGAGGGCAAGCATGACTGGACCCCAGGACACGTGTGGAAAACAATTCCTAGGACTCCATGTGTGGACCCCATCATGTGAGAACTCATGATATGTGGAACAGACAGAAAGATAACTGCATAAGCACTCACTATCGTACCTCTTCAGGGTAGCCTCCCTATACCCCAGGGTATATTTTGTTTTATATTTATATTTTTTATTTTGATTTTTCCTCTTTTTAAAAATGACTTTTAATAAGAAATTACAATGTGATGGTTTCAAAACACATTAGTAGTACATTCACAATAATTGGTACAATGCATATTGTTATCCTCATTGTAGGTTTCCTCTCTTTTAAATTTTTTTCTCCTATCCTTAACTTGGCACAGGGTCTCTCTGCTCAGCTCAGACTCAGAGTGATCCTCCTGTGTCAGCTCTCCCCATGCTGGAATGACAGGTGTGCTCTAGCATGCCTGGTTTCCAGGGCCAGTGAGCATGTAGTACTGGGGAGAGAACCCAAGTGCTTGCACTTTCCAGGCAGGTGCTTAGACTGCTGAACTATCTTCCAAGTCCCCATTTGTCTTCTGTTTTACTCAGTCCAACCTCACAGTGCAGAGTGAGTTTCTCCCTTACCTTTTACGTTTAATTTTTTCTATCTCAAATAGCTATAAAACACTGCCACTGTTTTCTCTTATTTCACTCAGTTCTTTGTTTGAGATGGAAAGAATCCAGAAACCATATCAAGAAGGAGACTCCAGTGCTCAAAATCTGTAACAGTATGTTACGTTACTCTGTCTTGCGACCCAATCCTCCTCTTCATGATAGTATGCTAGCGCACCTACAAATCAAGAGCAGTGATTCTATGGATACTTGCTGTAGGAAATCATCCTTCTGAATGCACTCCTGAGCTCTGGACTCCGGAAGGCATAGATGAAGGGGTCAATGACTGCATTGCACATGATCAGCATGCCATTCACTTGAAAGAGGGACATATAGCAGGTACAGTAAGGGTTGCTGGGACAGAAGGTCATTAGGAGAATGTGCAGGACGAAAGGGGCCCAACAGAAGATGAAGACGCCCAGTAGGATGGTCAGGGTGATGGCACCTCTCATGTTGGCCCTACGGAGTGTGGCAGTGTTCCTGGCGTGGGAGCGAGCCAGCAAGAACATGTGTACATAGAGGCAAAGGATGAAGACTAGCATCAACGGGAACAGTGACGTGAAGGTGAGCACCGTGGGGACGTGATGCGAAAAGCGCACCATGGCGATGCCACTCCCAATGCAAAAGGTCCAGATGATTGCTAGAGCTGCGGTGGTGCGGCGCAGGGTCACAATGCTGTGGTACTGCAGGGCGTGGAAGATGGTGATGTAGCGGTCAACAGCAATTGCCAGCAGACTGAAGATGGAGCCGAGCAAGGAGAGGATGAACATGGTGTCAATGACGTCATCTGCCGTGGTTTCAAAGCTGCCTCGTGGCTTGAGATAACCCATGTTTCTGAACATGATCAGGGCGTTCTCCAGGATCTTATATAGGCTGCCCAGCATGTCGGAGATGGCCAGACTGCAGACGAAAAGGTGCATGGGGACCTGGAGGTTCTTATTCTTGATCACAGCCAGGAGGACGATGAGATTTTCTAAAACTCCAGTGATGGAAATTATGAAAAATACCTCTTCTGGCAGAGCCACATGGGGGCAGTCTGAATTGTTTCTTGTTGTGCCATTGACATTTCCACTTGAGTGGATAATGTGTTTCATTTCTCTTCTCTGTGATTAAGACAGAACTTGGTTCTCTGTCTCACAGAGACCCGTGTGCTCAGGATGTGTTCCTCTTTGTAGCACTTGCTGGAGGTCCGAGGATAAAATCACCTAGCTGCCTGAAAGAGAACATATGGGAATATCTATTGCTAAGCAGATTACAAATTTTTAAAAAGCCACACTTTCTTTGAGGTAACTCAATGCCCTCTGTAAGTACAATCATGTAGCCATTTCTACAAAACAATTTACTTAGTTTAGCATCATCTTAGCCCTTGGAGAATATCTGACATGATGATAAAGGGCATTCTCTATCTTCTTTCCTCCCCTCTGCTCTTATCTTCTTAGGAAGGCAGGGTGTGTGTGTGTGTGTGTGCGCGTGCAATTTGTTAAAGAGGATACCTGCTACGACAGAAAGAAACAAAAGGAAGCAAAAGGTGGCAACCAGAAAGCCCAAGCCACCCTTCTCTGACGTGGGGGTGGAGATGACATCTGTAGATGGATGGAATAGCCTGTCCTTTTGGCCTCATTGTTCACATTCTTAGGCCTGTCCCTATCGTCGTGGGATAATGGCCAAGTGTTCATGAGCCATTCCAAGAATGACAGTGCCACAGAAGCTATTATTTGTCCTTCAACAGTTCTCAGAAGCTGGGTGTGGTAGTATACATCTGTAGATCCAGGTACTCAGGAGGCTGAGGCAGGAGGATTGCTTGAGCTCTCAAGTTAGAGACCAATTTGAGCGACCTGGGAACGTCCCATCTCAAAACAAAACAAACAAACAAACAAACAAACAAATAATCAGCTTCTCAACAGTGTCATGTCAAGACACTGGAGCTGAATTATGGCAGCAGAAATGTCCACTTCTTTTTCAAGAAGAAAATATATCAAGGTTTAAACAGGTCTGCTCAGCAACATAATTTTGAATCTGTGCTGGTTCACTTTCCAGAAGGTAACACTGATAGCTGGATACAGGCAGTTTTATGATCTGAATCGAATTTGCCTTGTTGTGGTGGTGGACTTAGATCTGACATCCTTCTGCACACTTCTCTCCCTGAAGGCAGACCTAAAGTCCTCTGCTGGGGAGTGGATGGGAAGCGGACCTACATCCTGAAATAAGCTGAGGGGACGCAGGATATAGGAGCACAGCTGTGGGCACAAAGCAATCAGGTCCTTCCTGGAAAGGAATCAGTCTCCTTGTGAAGGTGGAGTGTAGGTCAGGCTTGGGAGAGTTTGTGAGCAAGATAGAAACCAGGAAGCTGGAAACCGGAGAAGAGTGACCAGCAAGAGTCTGTCTAGGATATCCAGCTCAACCTTTCCCTCTGTGCCTGAGACTGTGTATGTTCTTAAACAGAAAGCTGGATTTCTTTTTCTTTTTTTTTTTTTTGAGTCCTAATCCTGGAATACATCAACATGTGGGAGAGAAGAAGGGGGGCAATGGGTCCCTAGGAGCCAGCAAGGATTTGACGCAAGAATTAGAGTTCAAAGGGAGAGGAAGGAGAGGGACCCCCACACTGAAGAGGGATGTGGCAAGCCATACGTTCTCCCTCAGTCCTGGCTCGTGGCAGGGTAGGGGCAGCTAAAACATGCCCGAAAAAGCACGATGACTCCAAAGGCCTCCACAGAGAGGCGTACCAGTGGCATAAAGAGGTGGACCCTGAGCATTGCCGTGGATGGTGAGTGATTTCAGTCAAGTTTGAAGAAGGAACAGGAGATGGGCCAGTTGCCATTTTAGAAAGGATTCAGCTGAATTCAGAGCCCAGATCAGCAGTGTGTTGGCTCCCTCTCAGTCTTCCAGTGTCAGAGTGAGGCACAGCGAAGGGAGAAACCGAGAGACAGGGAACTGAGCTCGAGTCAGCAGGAAGTACCTGGAATGATGTGGACGGAGCAGGTTGGGTCCCCACCTCACAGCCAGAGACCAGAAACAGCCCAAGTTCAGCGCAGCTGGAAGTGCAGGATTGTTGGGATTACCCAGCACCCCATCGTAGTTATGTTTCAGGCTTCTGGCATCTACCAACTTGGATCTAGGTTCTGTCTGCGCTCTGTGTCTACCAGTGACAGCAGAGACATGCCCTGAAGTAGACAGTTTTTCCTCGCTTTATTTATTTTTCTTCTTCATTGTTTGTTCTTGTTTTTATGCGTGTCAACGTTGTTTCTAAGTTTTTGATCGTTTTATTCTGTTCTAATTTCTGTTTCTCCATCTTTCTTTCCGCTTTGTCTTCTTCAACAGTTTCCCAAAGCTGGCACAATCCTTTGTCCTTTGGCATTGCTTCTAATCGCTTTCACCTATTTCTCTATTTTCCCCCTAATCTTTTAAATTTTGCTCCTTGAGGGTGCAGCTGCCATACTGAGGGGCCACTTTTTTTGTATATAATTTTCTGGTTTATTTGAGACTTTGTAATATAACTATAAATCTTGTTCATATGGCTAAAGGTGGCAAATTATCATACTCTGGCATTTTCTAGGCTGTGATTAATGCTATTGTTATTATTAATTGAACCATATTAGCCAAGGTGACATATTTCTAATTAGTTATTTTTTCTTGTATTCTAAGACTGAGATTGTCTGAGAGTCATTAGCAATACCAGGGGCCAGTACCAAGGGAGCAGTGTTAGGCCAAATAGATAACAACTTCTCACCCCTAATAAATTGAAGAGGTAGGATCTTGCAACTGATTCAAAACACAAAAGCCAGATATACCGGGACAATATCTCGCTTCCTAAGGGTTCTCAATTCTAGCAATAAAGCTACCTACCATAAGTGATTTATAAGCGTCAACACAGAAATTAAAATAAAATAAAATCTAGAAAATGAGGGCCAGCCAGATAGCTCAGCAGACTAAAATGCCTGCTTAGGCAGAGTGCAGTGGCTGGGGTTCAATCCCTAGCTTGCTGTGCTGGCCCTGCCCCCAGGGTGTACTGTGATAGTGATTGAGACTGGGTATGGTGGTGTGCGTTTGTAATCTCAGCACTTGGGTGATTGAAAACAGGAGAATCACTGTGAGCCTAATCTACATAGCGAGACCCTGTAGACCCTGAAGACTCTGTACTAAATACGTTTTTAAAAATCTAGAAAATGAGAAGACGTGGAAGCAAGATGCAACTCACGCTTCTAGCTCAGCAAAACAAACTTGGAGCAATGATGTGGAACAATGGAATGCTTGAAAATGGTAACTGTGGAAGTAAAAGGCAGGACAAATTTTTCAGATAACTAAAGAGATTATTATCATGATGAAGGACATGATTAGTGAATCTGCAGTAGGTCATTAAATTAAAAAAATAGAAGAGCTTAGAAAAATGATAGAAATTATGAATATCCAATATATAAAAGGAATAAAATACATGAAACAGATATCTAGGAGATTAAAAATTTAATTGAAAGTACATGCAAGAGAATTAGTTAATGCAAATACAGAATATCAGATTTAGAAGATATTTTTGTGGTTAGTCATAATAGTGCTTTCTTTCTTTCTTTCTTTCTTTATCAGAACTGGGGATTGAACTCAGGCCCTTGTAGTTAGTGACAATAAAAGAAAGACTTCTTTTGTTTTCTGTTTTAGGGCAGGGTCTGCAGGGTGTTTAGGTTCTCACTACGTAGGTCAGACTCACAGTAATTTTCCTGTTTACAACCTCCCAAATGCTGGAATTAGAGGCCTGTTCTACCACACCCAGTCTCGATCACTGTCTCAGTAGGCCCCAGGGATGAGGCTGGCATGGCAAGCTGGGTATTAAACCCTGGCCAGTGTGCTCTGCCTAAGCAGGTGCTTTAGTCTACTAAACTATCAGGCCAGCCCCTAGAAAGAGTTCTTAAAAAATGGTAAAGGAATACAAAAAAATCCAACAACTGTTAGATGATGTAGAGTAATGTAAAATTGATCAGAGTCAATGAAAAAGCAGCAGATAGTGCAAATAACATTAACATCTGTTCATAGACAAAATTAAAATAAAAAATTTACCCTTATCTTTTACTCTGTACTAAACCAAATTTTAAATGCGTCAAAAATCTATGTATAAAAGCAGAAACACTAAATCTGTGGAGAATAGAATAGACACAACTCTTGAAGACATTGGTGTGGGCAAAGATATTATGAATAAAACCCCAAACACAGAAAATATCACAAAGAATAAAACACTGAAATGACATAGAAAATCTATTCATAGAAGAAATAACAGAAAAGGTCCTAAGCATGGGAAAAGAATTTATCATAAGTGAGGCATATAGAACTACAACTAACCATGATGAACAAATTATACCAAAGCACATAATAGTCTAGAGTCCTGAAATTCAATATGGGAGCAGAATATTTAATGCTGCTACAGAAACGAAGCAAATCACCTATTTTTTAAAAGCCCATCAAAATCACAGCAAACTTCTCAACACAAACTCTTAAGTCAAGGAGAATGTGGGATATTTCAAGCTCTAAAAGAAAGCAACCTCCAAAACTACTTTGGAAAATTGATGGAGAAATAAGATACTTTCCCTAACAAAGAACATCTGAAGAAATTTATGAACACCAAACCAGCACTCCAAAACATTCTCATGATATTCTAAAAAGAGAAAGTGAAGATTACAACTCCATAAATCCCAACAAAATGAATCTACCAGAAAGGGCAAGGAATTATACAAATTACAGTTGCAGTGGGGACCCTAGTACCCAGCTGTCCCAGATAGACAGTTCAACTAGACCAAAAATAAAAAAAGACATAAAAACTAAACCAAACTTTTGAAAAAATAGACTTAATAGATATTTAGTGTTCTATCCCTCATCGTCAGAATATATATTCTTCTCAACTGCACGTAGTGTGCTTTTTTAACATAGACAACATAGTAGCTCATAGAACATGCTTAAGTAAAGGTAAAGGAATTGAAATTATCCCGTGCAGGGGCCTGGCAGGATGGCTCAGTGGTCTAAAGCGCTTGCTTAGGAAAGCTTAAGCAGCTGCAGGGACCGCAGTTCGATTCCCGGCACCACATGCTGCACCAGCCCTGCCCTCAGGGCAGGCTGAGCCAGCCATAAAAATAAACAAATAAACAAACAAAAGTTCTAAAACAAGAAAAAAATAAAAATAAAAAATTCTTTTTTAAAAAAGAAATTATCCCGTGCATATTATCCGACCATGGTGCAATGAAATTGGAAATCAATGGCAACAGAAATCACAAAAACTGCATAAACGCATGCAAATTAACTCCCTCCAATAACCAATGGGCAACAGATAAAATTAGTGAGAAAATTAGTTTCTACAATTAAATGATAATTCTATTACAGCATACTGGATTTTATGGGACACAATTAAAGCAGCCCTAAGAAGAAAATTTATAGAGGATAATATCCACATTAAACAAAACAAAACAAAACAAAACAAAACAAAACAAAACAAAACAAAACAAAACAGAGCAAGCTCAAATAGATAACCTGATGTTGAACCTCAACTTTCCAGAATAAGAAGTCAAGCCCAAAGCCTGTACAAATGAAGAAACCATAATGACCAGAGCATAAACTAATACAATGGGGACTAAGAAAACAACCAAGCCAAGGCAATAGCTCAGCAGGATAAGCACCTGCCTGGCAAGTGAAAACTCCTGGGTTTGGTCTCTATATCAAAAGAAAAAAAATCAACGAATAAAAGAAAAGTCCTTTGAAAGAATAAATAAAATAGACAAAACCTTAGCCAATCTTATCATGGAAAGACAAGACTCAAATCCATAAATTAGGAATGAAAGGACGAAATCACAAGAGACCCTGCAGAAATTCAGAAGATCGTCAATACCTACTTTAAGAACCTATATTCTAGTAAGATGGAAAACATCAAATAAATGGTCAGAGGCCTGGATAAGCATGAACTGCCAAAGCTGAATCAAGAATATATGTTTAAATTACCCAATATCAGTCAATGAAATTAAAGATGTAATTAAAAACTAACAAAGAAAAACCCAGGCCCTGGGCTTGCTGCTGAATTTGCTGCTGAATTCTATAAGAAATTTATTTATTTATTTATCTATTTACTTATTTGTTTATTGTATGTTTTAGGGAAGAGTCTACAGGATGTTCAGAGTCTCACTACTAGATCAGACTCAATGATTCACCTGTTTACAGCCTCTCATGAGCTAGGATTACAGGAGTGCACCACCATACCCAGTCTACTGGCATTTATGTCTTAGGCTGTCTCCAAAACGAAGTAGTAATGTTGAACATTTGGTATGTCACTAGACTCAGAATTTCATAGTTTTTGTAATATTTGTTACAGCTATTTTACTTTATTTTGTGTTTTTATGGGGAAATAGTATATATTTAGAATTAGCCAGCTGGACTCAGTTTAGATGGTTCCAATTTTTGTTGGCAACTTCCAGTGCATCATAATCAGGAGCCAGTCAGTTATATGCCTTCTTCTCTCAATCAGGCCTGAGTAGGGCATTGATCTGGGCAACATCGGTGTTACAGAGTTTTTTTTTGTTTTTTTTTTTACAGCTTGCTTGATTCAGTGCTTATTGGCTTTGCCATCCACAATGAATTTAAAGAAGATCTAATGGTTCTGTTTCTCAGATTCTTTAATAAAATTTAAAAGAAAGCAATGCCCCCAAACTCGTTCCTGTAAGTAAGCATGATCCTGATACCAAAACCAGAGAATGAGTCAGTCAAAAAAGAGAAGTGCAGGCAAGCCTCCCTAACAAACATAGTTGCAGAAATCTTCAACAATAGTGACAAACAAAATAGAGGAAATCACCAAAATTATACACCAGAATTCCATACAACAACAAATAATAATAAAAATGTGTAAGCAGGATTCATCCCCGAGATGCATGGATGGTTCAACACATGCAAGTCAGTAAATGTAGCGCAGTATGTTAGCAGGATCAAGGAGGAAAATCACATTGCTCATCTCAGTAGATGCACAAAACGCATTTGCTAAGCTTCAATACCCATTTATGAGAAAAATCTTACAGCTAGCTGAAATAGATGGACTTTATCTCAATAGGACGAAAACATTTAAGACAATCAATAGCCAATATCATAATAAATGATTAACAATTGAATATTTTTCACTCTGAAATAAGGAACAAGGCAAGGATGCCCACTATCTGTACTTCTACTTATTATAGTTGTGGAAACATTAGCTAGAGAAAGTAGATAAGAGAAAGAAATAAAGATAGGAAGGGAAGAAGTTAATTATTTGCAGATGAGCAAGTGATGAAAAACGTAATATATAAACCCAAATCAAACTCATGTTTATCTTTAGTTGTGTCTGTGATGCGCAGTAGTCATTAACATTAAAGAGAACACAGTTTTGGAAAAAGATTATTTGCAGATGACATGATATTCTACATCGAAGACCCCAAAAACTACAACAAAAGAGTCTAGATTTAATATCTAAATTCAGTAACATAACTTCATACAAAATTCATACTCAAAAACCAATAGCATTACTATGCATAAATAACTTGCTGACAAAGAGATTAGGGAAACTCCATCTCTCCAAATAGCAGAAAAAAATGAAATTCCAGGAAATCAAAGAAATGAACAAAGCAAAAGAACTTTACATGGAAAATAACAGTACACTGAAAAGGGAGATTGAAGAGGATATTTTAAAATAGAAAGATATTGCTTATTCAGGTATAGGAAGAGCAAATATAGTGAAAATGGCTGTGGTTCCAAAATTGTCATAGATATTTAATGTAATCCTGATCAAAATACCAATAGCATACCTTACAGAATTAGAGAAAACAATACTAAAGTTAATTTGGAACCAGCAGTATAAGCACCTGCCTGGCAAGTGAAAAGTCCTGGGTTTGTTCCCCGTACCAAAAAAAAAAAAAAAAAAAAAAAAAAAGTAATCTATTTGGGGCAACAAAGACAAAGTAGGAAGCATCACAATCCCAGACTTGAAATTATTCACACCAGGCTACTATGATAAAAACAGCATGATACAAGCACAAAAACAGACCTGAAGACTGATGCAGTAGATTAGAAATTACAAAAACACCTTCAAACATTTATCTTTGACAAATGTACTAAACACATTCACTGGAAGGAAGTCTCTTTAATAAATAATACTAAAAAAGCCTGCCTTTCCACATGCCAAATATTAAAACTAGACCCATATGACTCACCATGCATTAACTTAAAGTGAAAACAGATCAGAGATCTAAATATTAAGACAGAAATGTGCTAGAAGATAGGAAAGGTAGAACTCTTGAAAATATATAGGCAGATTTAATGAACAAAACCCTGATCACACAGGAAATATCACAAAGAATCAACAACTGTGATCTCATCTTACTAAAAAGATTTTGTGCAGCAAGTTTTTGCTAGCTGTCCAAAGAACCCAAAACAAATCAGACCCCTCCAAAGTTTAAAGACCCAGTACAAAAATGGGCATCTGAAGTGTATATGCAGGTCTCAGTTGAAGAAGTAGAAAGACAAATACATGTATAAAACAATGTTGAACATCACTGCCTCATTTGAGAGAAAAATATTTCAGCTCATTCCAGAATGTCTACTACCAATAAATAAATCAATAATAAATACATGCTGGACTGTGGGGAAAAGGAGCTTTTCTCTATTGTTGGTGTGAGTATAGGCAGGTGTAACCACTGTGGAAATTGATGTAGTGACTCCACAAAATATTAAAACTAGAAATTTTACTGGACCCAGCTATTATCGTTAGTGTCTTCCTGAAATAATAAAACACATCATACCATAGTAATATATGGGGGCTGCAGACATAGTTCAGTAGAATAAGCACTTGCCTGGAAAGCACAAGAGCCTGGATTCAATTTCTGGTTCTGCAAAAAAAAATTAGTAAGACCATAATGGTATATGCTCAACCACGTTTATAGTAACAGTTTTTAATAGCTTAATCTTGGAAATAGCTCAAATGGTTATTAACTGATGGATGGATAAAGAAGAATTTTTTTAATACAGTGGTGTACTATTCTGCCATAAAGGATATACTTGAAATATTTCTAGGTAAATGAATACACCTTAAGACCATACTCTCAAGTAAAATAAATCAGACACACATGATTAAATATGACATTGTTGGGCTGAGGAGTTAGCTTGGTGGTGTAAGCACTTGTCTGGTAAGTGCATAGACCAGGGTTCAATCCTCTGTACTTGTGTTGTGCCAGCCTCAGAATTGGGTGTACATGCCTGAAACTGGGTGCGGTGGCACATGCCTGTAATCCAAGGCCTGAGGAGGTTGAGAAAGGGGGATCATTATGAGTCCACACTGCATAACAAGACCCTGTGCCAAATAAATAAATAAATAAATAAATAAATAAATATTTAAAAATCACATTGTTTCTCTTGTGTGAAAGAGTAAATAATAATCAGAATGTATCATAGATATTAGGAAATAAGAAGGAAATCTTCCAGTGGGAAGGGGAACTAGAGAGGGGAAAAAGAAGGAAGGAAACGGAAAAGGAAAAATGAAAACAAAGCATTTACAAATAAGGAGGGGAACAAAGGTTGAAGAGAAGGGATTGGGGGAAAGTGAGCCAAGACATGTTACATACACTTACAGATTCCCTATGATGATGTGATTATTATTCCTATCTTTTTAAATAAATTTTTAAGAGTATAAATTAGAATGAAAACAGAAAAAAGTACAAATGATGCAGAATTTCACTTAAAGCAATATGAATTTCACAGTATTTGTTGTAATACATAGTGTTGCCTGCAACCAGTTATTTATATTAATATATATATATATTTATATTAATATATATATATATATATGCATGTAAAACGGGAAGAACAAAGAAGAAAGAAATGTATAAGAAATTAAGAGAAAAAGTACAAAAGTACAATCAATTTTTTTAAAGGAGACAAACAAATTATTATCTGCTCCTTTCCACAGACCAACAGAAATGCACAGTGCAGTTATCCAAACCACCTTGCTTACATACCTAGATAAATCTCTCTCTCCCACGCTCTCTCCTGTCCTCCCCCCCCAACTCAGTAACCCTTTCCTTTTGAGCAAGGCCATTCCTTTCTCTCCGTATCTATTGTGCCCTTCAGATTTCATTTTTCTCTTTCAGGTTCTCATATTAAGGAGACTATGAAGTTTGCCCATGCACATCTAATTTATTTCACTTACAAGTATGTTCTCTAGTGCACCCATTTATTGACAAAAGACTCAAATTTATCCTGTTTCACACTTGAATAATACTCTATTGTGTAAAAACACCACACTCTTCAGTTGATGGACAGCTGTTTGTTTCCAGGATTTAGCTATGACAAAATGTGCAGCTATAAACATGGTAGCACATATAGCACTGTGATATGAGGTTTTCAGTTGTTCTGGAAAAGTACCCAGAAGGGGAATAGCTAGCTTAAATGGGATCTCCAATTCTAACTTTTAAAGAAATCTCAACACTAATTTCCTTAGTGATTGTACCAGTCTGCGCTCCCACCAACAGTGAGGAAGGGTTCCTTTTTCTCCACAGCACCTTCAGCATTTGTTATTGGCTGACTTCTTGATGTTAGCCAATTTTTTCTGAGGTGAGATGGAATTTCAGTGTTGCTATACTTTACAGTTCTCAAATGACCAATGACGTTGAACATTTCATATATTTACTTGTTATTTGTATTTCTTCCTTTGATAAGTACATATTCATCTCAGATGCCCATTTTTCGACTGGGTCTTTGAACTTGGAGGGTCTAATTTTGTTTTTAATTCTTTGTGTGTTCTAGATAGAATGCCTTTGTCAGAGAGATAGTTGGCTATAATTTTTCCCCACTTGTGGGCTTTCTTTTCATTGTGTTGGAGACTTGCTTTTTTTTTTTTTTTTCTTTTTGAGACAGGGTCTCGCTATGCAGTTCAGGCTGGTGTTGACCTCACTCTTGTAGCCCAGGCTGGTCTCGAACTCACACCAATCCTCCTGCCTCAGCCTCCTGAGTGCTGGGATTACAGGCATGCACCACTGTGCCCGGCTTGGAGATTTGCTTTGAAGTGCAGAAACCTTGCAAATGGATGAGATCCCAGTTGTAAATACTTCAAAATATTTCCTGTGCAGTTTAGTTTTTGTTTATGAATTCTCTAATTACCACTATGTCTTGAGATTTTTACCTACATTTTCCTCCAGAAGATTTAGTGTTTCTGTTTTAATATTTAGATATTAAATTCTGACTGTAGTTTTGCACATGGTGACAGGTATGGGTCTAATTTTAGTCTTTGGTATGTAGAAAGACAGTTTTTCCAGCACCACTTATTAAAGAGGCTTTTTTCCGGGGAACATGTTTGGCTCCTTTATCAAAGATAAGGTGACTGAGTGTGTTTGCAGTTGTGCCTGCATCTTCTCATTTGTTCTATTGATTCGCAGGCCTGTCTCTATGCCAGCGCCATGCTGATTTTATCACGGTAGCTTTATTGTATAATTTCAGGTCAGGGATTGTGATATCTCGTACCTTTCCTTTGTTTCCCAGGATTTTTTTTTTTTTTTATATTCTGGGTCTCCTCTGGTTCCAAATGAATTTAGCAATGTTTTCTCTAGCTCTGTGAGGTATACTAATAGTATTTTAATCAGTATTGCATTAAATCTATAGAACAGTTTTGGGAGTATGGCTATTTTCACAATATTGGTCCTTCCTGTCCAACAGTACGGAATATTTTTCCATATTCTCAATTCCTCTTCAGTCTCTTTTCCTAGAGTACTGAAATTTTCACTGCAAAATTTCTTTTATGCCATTTGTGAGGTTGATTCATATGTATTTCATTTTTGGGTGGTATTTTTGTAAAAAGCGTGGTTTTCCTAACTTCTTTCTCAGTGCATTCATTGTTTATGTAGAAAAATGCTACTGATTTTTAGGTATTGACTTTGTATCCTACTATGTTGCTGACTTTGGTCTTAAATTTATAAGATTTAATCACACTTCATTATGATATATAATCTTCTTGATGATTTGCTGCAGTATGTTTGCTAGTATTCTATTGAGGATTTTTGCATCTATAGTCATTAGAGAGATTGACCTATAGTTCTCTTTTATAGTTGAATCTTTCTCTGGTTTTGGAATCAGAGTAATACTTGCCTCCAGGAATGAGTTTGGGTGACTTGCTTATTACTTAATTTCACTGAAGAGTTTGAGAAAAATTGACCTTAAATCTCTAAGTTTCTTGTACAGTTTTATGTGAATCCATCAAGACCCGAGCTTTTCTTTGTTGCTTGGTTTATTATTATTATTATTATTATTATTATTATTATTATTATTATTATTACATTTTTAATTTCATTTATTGTTTTTTGGTTATTCAGAGTCTCTATGTCTTTTTGACTCAGCTTTGGCATTTCATATATATCTATTAAACTGTCCATTTCCTCTATGCTTTCCACCCTCTGAGAATAAAGATTTTGGAAGTAGGTATTGATAATCTTCTGAACTCTCTAGGGTATGTAGTGAGTTCACCCTTTCATTCTTTTTTTTTTTTTTTT
>PVJA010015401.1:0-45488 GCA_004027025.1 Myocastor coypus | reverse complement strand
AAATACAGAAGACACTATCATGGAAGAAAATGAGAATTATACAGATGAAACCTCTGAATGGGTAGCATCTGAGGCAGACACACAAGTGCAGAAACTTATAGAGCAACTGAGATCAGAGATAACATCTGAAGTAAAAAAAGAAATACATGAAGTAGAAAAATGGCTGGAGAAACGTATGGAGGACATCAGAGCAGAAATAGACTTTGATTTTCTAAGGTTTAGTTCTCAAATTAAAATGAAGCTTCAGATCAGAGTATAGGAGTAAACTGATTTACTTGAAGGATAAATAATATGATAGATTGAGCATCAACACTAAATTGCATTTATCCCTAAGTTTCCTAAATCTGAAATCCTTCATAGACAGATGTTAGAGTGTTAGCTCCTTGAAGATAGCTAATAATTATTGTTCTCTCTCTGTCTCTGTCTCTGTATTTGGTACCGGGTTTCGCTATGCAGCTTGGACTCATAGTAATCTTCCTCTTTTCAGGCTCCCCAGCATTGAGATTACATGCATGTGATACCACTCCCAGTCTTGGTGGCCAGTTCAGGATGCCCGGGGGTGGGGCCAGTGGTATACATGGTGCTGGGGATCAAATCCCAGTCCCCGAGCTTTCCTAAGCAGGCGCTTAGTCTGCTGAGCTATCTTGCCAACCTTACTGTTCTCTCCCCTACATCACCAGTCCTTAATGTATGTTTATTAGTGCAGAATAGGTGCTCATTAAATATTGATGAGAAAGGATGGAGGTGGAAATACTTCTCTGGCTTTTAAAAATTATTGTAGGGCTGCATTTTGCAGCATGGCACATCTTTCTAACAACTACATGGCTTGACCACTCATGCACCAAATAAGAAGACCTCCAGAGGCCGGCTGTAGACCCAATTTTCCCAATGCCTTACTAGCCTTTATAAATGAGGAAACTCCAACTGCACATCAACACTATGGATTTTTGGGTTCCTATGAAACATCTGAGGTTGTGGCACTGCTTGCCTCCTACACCTCTATAGTGACAAAGAGCTGAGACCAAGGAGCTGCTGCTTCCATCAGACAATGATCTTCCATGTCTGCCACCACAGTGAGCTATGACTAGGCCAAAGAATCATGAATTGAAGGCTCAGCCACAGTATAGGACCGGTGGGATGAAGCAGTAACTTCAGTAGAGGCTGCCCAGGAGAAGGACGTTGGGTCACTGCATGCATGCCCTTGAAGGGGGACTTAGAAGCCTGCCTTCCTCATAACTTTTTCTCTTGATTCCCAGAAGCTCACAAGTGAAGCACTGTCTGCGGTCATGTCCACTCTCCAGGATGTGCTGCGGTATCGCAGGGCCGAAGCAGCAGAGCTGGCAGACCTTGGACGGGAGCCTTTGAAACCGTGAGCCAAAATGAAACTTGCTCCCTTGAACGACAGTTTTCTAGGCATTTTTGTCATAGCAATAAAACATGCCTCACACAGCCCTTAGGACTGAGTGACTCTATTTGGTATGCGTTTCTATCGCTGTTGGATTTGAAGGAGTTAAGAATCTCGGGTGAGCTTAATAATTTCTCCAGCCCCACAGAAAGAGAAAGTGGACTCTGAGAGGTAGGTTTGGAGTGAGTGTAGCACTCTCCTCCTCACTACTTCTGCATGGTTCCCGTGGGAATTGAGCAGGCTCCAAGCACTAAATTACCCTAATGATATCAGGTAGGAGCTCATCAGGGAGCTGTTGAAGAGTTTGCCAGAGCATATTAAAATACAATATATTCACATAATCAAAAAAGGTACATCAGTCCATCTGTCTATACATTCCTTTCTGATATTAAATTTGTCCAGGGACTTTTCAAAATTACATCATCTACCCAGATCCCCTCCTTTAGTGAATAAAAATGTGGAAAGAATGGAGAGAAAATCAGAATAATGCACAGCGGTGGAAGTCCTATAATTGAAATCATTATTGCTTAAGACGCCATTGCTTTAATCAGCGCCATCATAAATCAATGCTTTTCACAAGTGAAAGCTTAAAATAAAGCGCTGTTAAACAAATTGGGTCTCTTAAAAGCCATGATGCAATTGGGAGGCTACTGAAAATGGATCAAAAAGTGCTTTCTGAATGGATACACTGGTTCTAGCATTTTATCTTTCACTTAATTTAGAAAAATATATTACCTGGCCCTTTCTTAGAAATTATATAGTGGAGGTCTATAATGGCCAAGCCTTTAACCCATTAAAAAAATTTACTCCCAGGAACAGTTAATATTTGATGTTTAATTGCTCTTTCTTCATGGGGGCAAAAAAAAAGATATGTTTCTTTCCTTCCTTGCTTGATTGACTTTTCAAAAATTGTCTGGTGAGCTCTAACAATGAGGAAGAGGAATTGATTCTCAAGCACTCAAGTGTATGTACATGTGCGTGCATATACACATGCATATATACATATGATATACATAATTACATATGATATATGCAGATGTTATACATTGCATATGCTTATACACATATTCAGGAGCTGCTACTTGCTTTCTCCCTATAACTACAAAGCGGGCATTACTGTCTCCATTTCATTGATCAAGCTGCAGAGGTGTAGGAAGATCCAGGGCTGTCCTGCACAGAGTCATACAGGTCGCAAGTGCGGGCAATCTCTGCCCCTCCTGCTGCCTTTCCTGTGCTAAGTGCACTTTAGACTCAGTGTGGAGACCTCCATGGGGTCAAGCAGTGTTGGCTTGGTACAACCAGTCTCTCAGCCTGCCTGGACAGCTCCAGATTCTGGGATCCACTGAAAATGTTGCACTGTCTGCCAAGTCAGAGGAGCCTTTTCAGTGAGTCCTGCAAGGCAGCAGAGTTGGGAAGCCGCCGACCCACCTCCTCAGGCTTGTCAGCTTAGATTTCTCATCAGATTTTTGCTTGGATGAGCAGAGGTCACACATCTTTTTAGAAGAACAATGCCTGCGTAGACTTCAAATGAATTTTTGGGCCCCTCCTCATGATTCCTTTCTAGAGTCACTGGTATGGAAAAAGAGGAGAAAAACATTCCCTTGATTGCCTCTCGTTAGAAAATTTCCATTTCAGCATTGTCAGACTCTTCTCTTTCTCATGTGGCAAGTTTGATACCAAAGGCCAAAGCTCTCCCTTTCTTTTCTTTTTTGTTTTCTCTTCCCACAAAACCAAGTATTATTAGGTCTTTGAAAAGCTGCACAAACCAACTGTCCCTCCAAAGATTATCCCTTTCACAGCTCAGGTGCAGTGTCTCCTTGGGTTACACTTCCCATGACTTGTGGTCAGATGTGGGTGGTGTCACTCGGCATTATTCCACCTCCTAGGAAAATATTTGTATGTGGCCTTACAAGTCCTAGCTCCCCTGGGACCAATGTTGCATATACTATCTTCCGGTTGGTGGTGGTGGGCAGCTGGATGTGGCTTTTATGGGACAACTGGACATCTGGCAGAAAACCAGGAAGTCACTTCTTCCCTCTGTGACTTGGGTCAGCCAATCAAGGACAAGGCTTGGAAGCATTTGATGAATGAATTTTGAGAGACAAACCATAGCACACAGAGAAAGCAGTTGGAAGTTACTGGCATATGGTCAAAGAATGGAGGTTTGCACAATGTGGAGAACCTCGGGGACCAGGACTACAGCTCTGTGCCAGGCCCCTTGCCTAGGGTGCCCACAGCTCTGAGCTGGATCTTTGTCACTCACTGAATGAGTGAAGACCCCAAAGAAGACCCCTCACAGTATCCTACCCCCTGATCTCAAAATGCAGATCATATTTTGGGAGGGGGTACTGGGAATCAAACTCAAGACATGCTTGCCAGGTGGGTGCTATGCCACTGAGATAAATCCTTGGCACAGAAGCACGAATGCTGATTTGTATACTTTTAAATCTTTACTTCCCTTTTTGGCCTTCCATATTCTTCCTTGTTTTTCACTGTGTTTTCTATTTTCCACTTAATATTTTGTATCAGTACACACTCGAAGTCATAATGTTTGCATTTCAAATCTGGTCCCTGTACAGAACGCATCTTAATTCCTCTTTCTACCCCTGTCTTCCTCCTCTGCCTCCCTCTGTCTCTCTATTTATCTACTTTCCATCAAGGAAAGATCTATCTCTACTTTGTATTATCTTTGTGCTTTTTGTCATTCAAGAAATGATGACAGGACATCCATATTGCTGTGATAAGGTATGCTGGAAAAATCCTGTTGACAACTCATTGGCAATTTGCATAAAGAGGCACAGGAGGGGCGGGGGATATGGCTCAGTGGCATAAGCACCTAACTGGCCAGGCAAGGTCCTGAGGTCGATCTCCAGCACCAGGAAAAAAGAGGCATAAAAATATATGAGAACTATGCAATGCTAGGAAGATAGGAGAGGTATCCTGGTGCTTATGAACGGGAGAAGGATGTGTGATCATAACAGTGAACATGTGTCTGGAACATATGGCAGTGCTGTATAGGCATTGTCACTTTTAGTCTGTAATGGACTTTGTGTGCTAAAAATTATTAGGTCTCCATTTTACAGGTGAGAAAGGTGAGGCATGGGAAAATTAGTTGGTTAATCTGAAGCCATACTGTTACTGTGATGTTTCAACCCAATCTCAGCTACGGATCTTATATTCTTAACTTTTAACAACTTGTCATTCCTCATAATATGTGGTTAATGTTACATAAAAAGAAACAAAGAGCAACACCTTCCTCAGATTGCCCACCAGTAAGCAATATCTGAAAAGCTCTGTTCATATAAGAAACAAGTGAAAAAATGTATAGGACAACTTAAACCAAGACAAAATAGCCACTCTTAAAAATGTATTTGGTGGTTATAGGGTTTTGCCATGCAACTGCGACTCAGTGATCCTCCTGTTTTCAGCCTTCCCAGCACTGAGATTACAGGCATGTACCACCACGCCAGGACTCTGTGGACAGCTTAGCCTGCCCTGGGGGCCGGGCTGGCTCGGGGATCATACCCTGGTCCCTGCACTTACCTAAGCCTTAGCAGATGCTTTAGTCTGCTGAGCTATCTCACTGGCTCCTAAAATAGACAAATTTGAGCATGTTTATCTGCAAGCAGGTAATAAAATAACTGGTAGCTAGCTGGACTGAGACTTAAATGTTTCAAAATTTGGCCTCTGGATGAGCATTAAACACTGTATGAATGATCTTTAGCTAAGAGAATCTCACTGGTATTCTGCCAATTGAAGGAAAATCCAAAGGAATGAACCTTACATGTTCAAAAGACTTTGAAATGACCTCATCAACATTCATTTGAGAATTCACTTTCGGACTCAGGCCTAGATCAGTATTTCTTAACTTAGTTTGCAAGAATTTACCTGAAAATGTTAAAGGAATCCGTGAACTTTTCTTCTCTGCAGTAAAACACATAGATATTAACAACATCCTGTTGAATATCTCTTTATGTTTATTCAAGGACATTAGAAATCTTTTAGGTCCACTCCTGGTCTGAGGATTTCTGTTAGTACAACTCTATTTTTTTACAGATTTTTTTTTTTTTTTTTTTTTTTTTTTGTAGTTTAGGGAAGGGTCTACAGGGTGTTCAGAGTCTCACTAGTAGATCGGACTCATAGTGATCCACCTGTTTAGAGCCTCCCAAGAGCTGAGGTTACAGGCATGCACCACCATGCTCATTCTCAATTGCTGTCTCAGGGGGCCCCAGGGACAGGCCTGGGGATCGAACCCCTGACCTCTGTGCCTGCTTGAAAGCTCTTTAACCCACTGAGCTATGTGTCGGGCCCCAGAACTTCTTTTTATAGACAAGTTTGGGGCCTGCTTAGAACACATTTGTCATGGGCTCTAACCATTCAAGCATGCATGCGGTTTTTCAGAATGCCACCTACATCTGGGTAATTAAGGGCTGTAAGTAACTACAATACATTTAATTTTATCATTAAAAATATACCATTTATAAGGGGCGCTTGCATTCAGATGCATGGTTAATAACTGCCTTTGGGTTTTCCAGGTTAGTGGGGAAAAAATGCATAGGGCTCCTCAGCAGGAGTCTAGGGCTCTGCCTGCATCGTGCCTGGCTCAGGGGGGTGGATGGACAGTGCTGCGAGCTGCTTTTCTCTCCATGCCTGCAGAAGTGAACTTCTATTATACCCACACGAAGTGAGGTCAGACAAAGGCATGGATGTTTATTTTATTTATTTGTTTTTAAATTTTGTGTATTTAGGATAGGGTCAACAATGTCTACAGAGTCTCACTACAAAGAGCGGACTCGTAGTGATCCTCCTATTTTCAGCCTCCCAAGGACTGAGATTACAGGGGTGCACCACCACGCCCAGTCTCAGTGTTTATCTCAGTCTGCCCCAGGGGATGGGGTCTGGGTAACACGCCGTGTTGTAACCGCGGCCTCTGAGATCTCCCGAGGCAGGCACTTCAATCTGATCAGCTATCCGGCCTGCCCCGGATATTTAATTTTTAAAACCATATTACAGTAGAAGACACATTTCCGGCAAGTTCTCTCTTGCAGACCATTTTCCTTGCTCTGTGCGCGCCTGTGCCGCTGTCCTCGCTGGCTGCTCCCCGCAGCAGCTCTGCGGGTCCTGCTCCACGGGTGTCTGTAGTCGAACTGCTTTGGGTTTTTCAGAGCCAATTCAAAGTGTCCACGTCTTATGGTCGTTTTGACCTTGCGGAAGAGCCAGAAGTCCCACAGCGCCGCGTTTGGTGAACAAAACGAAGGAGGCCACACCTGTAATGTTTTTATTTCACAGAAATTGCCATTAGCATTATTAAATGATTCAGGAGGTTAAGGCAGCTACCAAAAGCCTCTCACTAAAGAGGATTTCCAGACCGGCTCTAGAAAGTGCCAGGAATGATGAACTAAACGTATTTGAAACAAAGGAGAGTATTTGGAGGAGGACCAGGCATACAGTGAGTGCCTTTTGCTGATACAGATTTTTAAAGTTTAAATATTCACCATGCGTTCTGACCCCACACTTAAGGTATAACGTTAGATGGACAAGGATGAAAGATGCACCGGTGTGAGATGCGACAATGGCCGTGACACCCAGAGCTCTGGAAGGACCCAGCGTCCCCCCCAGTGCGGTTGGCCATGTTGCCAATATAATCACGGCCTCTGCATGGTTCCCTTCCTTGAAATATTTTCATCATCAAGAAGAGGGCAATTATTTTTACCATGTCTGTTTTCTAAGAGAGAAAAATGCTCAGGCACAAATTTCAAAAGACTTCCTGTACACTCTGCGTCCCACGCAGGATTGTTCACCCAGGAGGCAGAAACATCATACTTGGAGGTCATTGGGTCGTCCAGGCCAGCAACTCCCCCTGGGCAGTGGTCTTTGCCTATGTTACAGAAGACGGCAAAAATACAAGCCACCACGCAGCTGTCCAATTATGCGCTGCTCTCTCGACGGGGGAAATTCCTTCCTCACTTCTGCCGGCAAACAGTTATGCCCCGGAGCCCAGGACGGACATGCCTTGTAACTTTTTAACCTAGTTAGTGTAGCTGCCAATATTATCCCTGTTCGTAGAAATGTCTAATCCTTTCTTAAATCTTGGTAGACTATTTGCCTCAATAACATCCTGCGGCTGTGAATTCCACAGGTAAATTGCACGCTGCTGTAAGAAGGACTTCCTTTTTACGTTTTAAGTTTGTGGCCTTTTAATGTCACGAGATGGTCCTTAGGCTGGCATTGTGTGGCACAGGATAAAAGCATTTTAAATGGAGCTCTAATTCTCCCAAGCGCTTGCTTCACTACTCTCGAGCATTTTGTTTTGTCTGTGTTTTCTATTCTAAGACTTATCATTCTGATTATGTGATAGGATTTGAATAAGTGACTTCACACTATCTTGAATACCTGGCAGACATTAGAAACAAACCTCTTTTGGCTGTGCAGGCTCATTTGCTGGGCAAATATTTACCAAGTACTTATTTGTGTAGAAATCATTTTAATTTTAGAGGGACAGCCTTGACTAAGGCTGAGTCCTTTTTTGGAAGGACTCATTTTCTGGAAAGGGAGACAAGCTGTAGACTAATGGGAGAGAAATGAACTGTGTGGTTTCTGATCACTTCAAGTGCACCCCAATCTTCTTGTCTGTAGGCTTCACACCTTCAGACTGAATGAGACTTTACTTCTTGCCTGCACTAGTCTCCAGGCAAGGCCGTTGAATAATTATTTTTGTATAATTTACATTGTAGTAGGTATTACAAGTGATCTGGAGATGATTTTAACTACTTAGAAGGATAGGCATAGGTTATGCGCATCGTCTATCATTTTATAGAAGGAGCTTAAGCTCCTTGGTAGAAACTCATTCGTTTGGACTATGGGAAAATATGAAGTGCCTTGAAGAAGATGCTGGGGAAATACTTCAGACCTCATGGTCAGGGCATGGCTCTCTGCAAAGGGGACAGCTGAGGTCGGCCACCATGGTGAAAGCACCCCAAAGGTGGACCCCAGTCTGACCTTCAGAATGACATCCAGCAGTAACGAGCTTGGGCTCAGCTTCCCTGTGCTGAAGGCATGAAAGAATCAAGGTTGAGGGGCCGGGGAGATGGCTCAGTGGAATAAGCACTTGCCTGGCAAGCACAGGGTCCTAAGTGCCATCCCTGGTTCCACAAAAACAAAAAAACAAAAAAAGAATCAAGGTTGAGAAGGGAAAGTGCAGGGACAGAAGTCACACAGCAAGTGACTCAGCAGGTGGAGGAGTGACACCTTCTTGCCTGCCTGCTGTAAATTGCTGGAGTAGAGAGAAGTTGAGATCTGAACACGTTTCCAGCTGACAGCTTGATCACCTCGGGTGAGTCACTTTGCTGTTTTCGCCTGGCACTTTCTTCTCCACAGATGAGTGCACAGCGTCCTTCCCGCTGGGCGGTTAGAGGTGATGCCACGGGGAAGTGCTTCTTAAGCCACCGAATGGTGCAAGGATGTTGGTTCTTCCTGCAGACCTCAGCCGTGCTCAGCCCTTGTCCCTCTGACTATCCATTCTTGTCATTCTCCATTGATTTCTCAGTTCACTGTTTGATCTTTGTTGCTGCCCAAAGCCCAGCAGCGTCATGTGTGGCACTTCACGTTCGGCCCAAAGGGGGTCTAAATGGACTGGATTTATCCACCTCAAAATCTTAACTTGATTGATTGATTGATCGATTGATTGATTGATGTTATGGTGAGCTCAGCCTGCCCTGGGGGTGGAGCTGGCACAGCATGTGGTGCCAGTTATCGAACCGTTGTCCCTGTGGTTGCCTAAGCAGGCACTTTAGACTGCTGAGCTAACTTGCTGGCTCCTTGCCTATATTTTAAGAACTCAAAAATCACAATCAGATGGACTGCTGCTTGTTGATACAGTGAGCTGGATGTGGATTTCAAATAGTGATTGTAGGGCCAGCTAGATAGCTCAGCAGACTAAAGCTCCAGCTTAGGCAGTGCGCAGCAGCTCAGATTTGATCCCTAGCCTGTTGTGCTGGCCCCACCCCCAGAACATGCAGAGACTGCGATTGAGACTGGGCATGGTGGTGAGCGCTTCTAATCGCAGTGTGTGGGAGGCTGAAAACAGGAGAATCAGTACGGGTCTGATCTACATGGTGAGAGCTTGTAGATCCTGTATTAAACACAGAAAAAAAAAAAATAGTGATTGTTTGCTTTCATTTTGTTTACTTATTAATCTTCTGGGGTCAGGTTAACCAAACTTTTCTCTGTATAAGATACAGTCCTTGCCTGGAGTTTGGGGGCACCTTCACCCAGAAGCCACGACTTTGGCCCAAGTGACCCCATCACCTGCATTTGACTTCCTGATCATTCTGACAAAGGCAGGCTTATACCATTTCCTCATGGTACCTCTTGTTATTTTTTCAAATTGCCCCTTCGTGTACCTTTTTTTTTTCCCCACTTAGGCAATTTGAAGTAGGGGCATGCACCACTCTGCATAATAATGCATTATGAAGGCATTTCAAGGAATAAATTATTAGGATTGTTTACATGCATGGTTCAAATTTACTGGCCAATTGCTCCGGCTTTAGTTTTATGATGTAGCTGCCAGCCGGGCTCCTCGTGGGTAAAACTCTGAAAGAGGAGAAGCTGCCCTTTGCTACCCCTCGCCAGCACTTCCTCTGCCCTGCTCCTGCCTTTTCAACACCTCCCTCTTTTGCAGCCCCAAACAGCTCTGTGAGGCTCTCAAGTCCTTTGCTCCTTCCACTGGAGGAGTTCTGGGGGGACCTCTGCAGGCCCACCCCCATCAAAAGTGAGGCATGCAAAGGAATAAATCTTCAATGGTATAATTTTAGATGCTGTGGCAACTGGGAAGGGCAGCTATTTTTGGCTGAAGGGCTTTCTCCTTGACCTGACATGATACCCCTCTGCCTGCTGCTAGCGTGGGCCGCCAGCCCTGCACACGACACTCGTTTCAGCTACGTGCTTGCCATTCCTGGGGGCGGATTCTTGCTTCTGTGCGGTGCAGCTCGGTGGCCATCTAGCATTTTCTGTGCCTGTGAAAGGACATGGATCTGTTTATGCGTGTCTTGTCATAGCTGACACACCAAGGTGGCGGCCTGGGTCACCTCTGTGGTAGTACAGATGGACTGGACTCGCTTGCACATTAGGGGTGGAGGAAACTGGCTGATCCAGTTTCTGCATAGCCCTTGGCCTCCAGCTTTATCAGCTGCTCAACCAGCATTGAATGAGTCACTCCATCCTGAGCCAGGTGGCTCTCCAGGACTTGGTCTCCCACCTGCATGGGCTCACTGGAACACGGAGGCCCACTGCGCCCTTCGGCCCACCCTGCCTGCTTTCTTCCCACTCTTGTTCCTGATGGGGCTGCTGCCTGCCGACCCCCTGGACTGCTGGGGAAGGGAGTCAGAGTTCCCACAGCAGATGGGCGGAATAGGCCTGAGAAGCTTTGGAGGAGGCCAAGAATAACAGTGTTTTCCAGATGAGGGTCATGCTGGAGCCAAGGCCATCCCTGGTGTGGGTAGCTTGGTCTTAGTTTTACAATCTAAGAAGTATAGGAACAATTCAGAGACTGTTCGGGAAGCAGGGATAAAGTCAGGAAGGACAGGAAAATGGGATCAGCTGACAAAAAGGAACCCCCTTGCTGCATGTCAGAAGAGAAAAAGAGGCCTTTTATAGCTGTGGAGAGAGTTGGGGCTCTCAGGAAGGTAGCTGCTTTCACATTATCCTGTGACAAATAAAAGAATGAGAAAGAGAGAGGAAGGGAAGGAGTGAGGGAAAGAAGGGGGAGGAGAGAGGAAAGGGAGAGAGAGAGACAGAGAGGGAGTGAGAGGGAGACAGAGAGAGAAGGAGGGAGGGAGGGGAGAGGGAGAAAGAGAGACAGAGACAGAGAGGGAGGGAGGGGAAGAGGGAGAGGAAAAGAGGGGGGAGAGAAAGAGTGACAGAGACAGAGAGGGAGGGAGAGGGAGACTGAGAGAGATGGAGGGATGGAGGGGGAGACAGAGAGAGAGAGAGGAGGGGGAAGAGAGAGAGAGTGACAGACAGAGACAGAGACAGATAGGGACAAGGGAGGAAAGTCTGTTTAAGAAAAGTAATGAAGGATATTTTAAAAAGGAAGAATATAATAATCCAGAGACAATGTTACCTTCCCTTATCTATGAATGAAATAAATTTAAAGGTGTTTACTGAAAAACAGTGATGTCAGTCCCCAGTCCCACAGGCTGCGCTAGCTCCTCCCCTGGGGTGCACTGAGCTGGCCAGAGTCCAGGTGTGGTGATGTGTGCCTGTAGTCCCAGTGCTGAGGAGGCTGAAAACAGGAAGATCACTACAAGTCTGAGCTGTGTAGTGAGACCCTGTACCAACTACATTAAAAAAAAAAAAAAAAAAAAAAAAAGCAATGATACGGAGGTGTAAGAATGCAATCTGTAATCTTTTTTGTTAAATAGGAATTCAACAGTGGTTGCTGTATTGCATGGTTAGCTTGAAATTAGTTGTTTAGGTTACCAGATATAAACTTGCAAAACTGGTCTAAAAACCCCTAAAACAACAACAAATGAGTTATAAGAAATTAAGAAGAAAACATTAACTGCTCCTTTCAAAAGATCAGCAGAAGTTGGCAGTACAATTATCTTGCATATATACATAAATATTTTTTTTAGAATTTTAAAAAAAATTTATTTATTTATTTTTTTCTTGTTTCAGAACTTTTGTTTGTTTATTCACTCATTTTTATGGCCGGCTCAGCCCACCCTGATGGCAGGGCTGGCGCAGCACGTGGTGCCAGGGATCAAACCGTGGTCCCTGAAGCCACCCAAGCTTTCTCAAGCAGGCGCTTTAGACCACCGAGCCATCCCGCCAGGCCCCATAAATATATTTTTCTGGCCAGCCAGATAGCTCAGTGGATTAAAGCACCTTCTTAGGCAGACACAGGAGCCAGGGGTTTGATCACTGGCCGGCTGTGCTGCCCTCACACCCACCCCGCGCTGAGCCATCAAATGGGAATGGAGGTAGTGGCCTCTGCCTGTAATCCTGGTCCTTGGGAGGCTGAAAAACTGAAGGATCACTGAGTCTGATCTGCTTTGTGAGGCCCTGTACCAGATACATAAAAAGAAAAAGAAACAAAATAAAATAAACTTTTAAATAAATAAATAAACAAAATTTTCCCTTCCTTCTTTTGTTCTTTTCCTCTTTCTAGTTTTTGCTTCCCACAGAATAAATTGCTTCCCTGCTGCAGTGTCTATTGTAACTTTCAGATTTTTAGACTTTCAGGTTCTGACACGAGTGAGACAACACGATGTTGGCACGTTGGTCTGATTTATTTCAGTTACCAGTACAATCTCTAATTTCATCCATTCATCTACCCAAGCCTCGAATTTATCTCTTATTTTATAGTTGGATAGTACTCTTCTGTGTAAAAATATCACATTTTTTTCATCCATTCCTCAGTTGATGGCCATTTGTGCTGTTTCCAGGTTTTAGCTATGACAAATTGCACTACTATAACTGTGGGTGCACACATATAGTTGTGTTATCATTTCATTTCTTTTGGAAAAATACCTAGGAGAGGAATAGCTGCTTGAGTGGGACCTCTGATCCGTAGCTTTTTGATGAACTTCCATACTGACTTCCACAGTGCTCGTACCAGCCTGCACCCCCCAACAGTGGGGAAGTGTTCCTCTTTCCCCACAGCCCCTCCAGCATTTGTCATTGGTCGATGTCTTGAGGACAGCCATTCCTTCTGGCACCAATGGCATCTCAGGGTCATTTTAGTTTGCATGTCTTGAGTGACCACTGATGTTGCACTCTTTTGCATGTATTTGTTATCCTTAATCTTAAGCATTTGTGTGGAAGAGCAGTTTCTTCACAGTAACCCTTGCTGTTCCTGTCAGGGAACGTGCTGCTCAGCCTCATGGTGAGGTGCCTCCTGCACGTGTCTTTCCTCTGCACTTCCCTTTGCAGCAACCTGTGTCTACTCCTAGGAGGACCTGTTAAGAGGTGAAAAGTAATGGAACTGCCCTTTTGTTAAAAAGGAAAAGGAAACCAGGGTGTCTGCTGCACTTCTCCTTCTCCATGGTGCAGTACCCTAAGATCTGTTCACATGAAACTGTAGGCTACGGAGCCATCCTACTTTGCCAGGGGTCTGAGTGCCAGCTGGGGCCAGCCTGCTGGTGGCTTGCAGGCAGGAGGCTTTTCCAGAGGGAGAGTGCAGTTGCTGCAAAGAATCCTTCCTCACACGCTGTCTGGTGGCCAGCGTGTCCTCCCTCCGCTGGCAGTCACCTACAGGAGTCAGCCTCCTCATCTTGTGTTGCTCCGGTAGGTGTCCAGGGTAGAATCAGAATCAGTCTCTCTTTTTTATCTACCTATGTCATGCTGTCTGTTAACCTACCCCTAGTCAGGCTCCAGGGCAGGGCACACAGATGTCTTCTTCGTATTGGGGAGAGGAGTCACCCTCTGCTGGGACTCCAAAAACTTGTGAAGTATTCAGGGGGAAAGAATGAAATATTGATTTAGCACGGGAGCGAGGCGATAGAAGAGCGTCCTCAGCCGGAAGCCGGATGAGCACGTGAGCGTCATTTGGCCTAAGCAGAGGGGCGGCTCACCACACAGATGAAGAGTCTCTACTCTGGAGTGGAGCTGCTTGCTGGTTTTGTTTAAGCTCATCTATTTGCTCTCCGTAACTGTTTGTGTGGAGCTAGAGATTGAACCCGGGGTCCCGTGCCTGCTAGGCAAGTACCCCGCCGCCGAGCTATTTCTCCAGCCTCCGTTCACCACTGCTTACTCCTCTTTACCTGTCTTCTTCCTCGGCTTCTGCCAACTGGCCTTTCTCTCACCCCCCCGATACCAGTTTGCTTCCCACAACTCTTCCCTAGCTAATAACATTATGACTTTAGCCTTTTCTCTCTTGGAAAAGCCTAAACACTCCTTTTCTTCTCTATTGACTCCACCACCATATTTCAGACCAGTGAACATTTTTTTGCTCTTTTGTGTCTGGTTGTTTTCTGATTATTTGAAATCTACCTTTTGCTTTTGGTTTTTTCTTCTTGACCACTGCCTTCTGATTCCTAAAGTCCTGTGCTCCGTACTGCGGGGCCCTTGCCTTTCTCTTGTGCTCTGGTCTTTCTTACCCGATGTGCCAGTTGCCAGGCACAGTCATGGGCCACAGAGCCCCGGTGCCCACCGTACCCATACCTCTGCCCAACACAGCTTTCCAGGGAGGCCTTATTCCAGGCGAACCCAGGGACTTTCAGGTGAGGTTTGCTGCTCAATCTCTTACCTTTCTTTGGTCAGTACTGCCTACATTCCATCCTCTCTAAAGAAACTTTTCACAGGGGCCTTTAGTCTCCAAATACCACCCACTGTGGAATTCACTCTTTGATCCTCCCGTGGGCCGGGTTTCTTTTCTCCTCTTAGGACAAAAGTGATAGATGTCCATGATAGAATGTTCAGAACACAGAGGGAAGCAAAAATGAAACCAATGACATGGGCAGAAACACTGCTAATACCTTGATGTGAGCCTTTGTTTTTTTTTCCTCTGTATATTGACACTTTTTGTAGACAAAAATAGTACCACCGCCTCGATGGCGGGACTTTCCCTCGGGCCCCTTGCTGGCTTACAGAACCAGTTCCACAGAGCTCGTCTCAGGCCCCAGGTGATCAGAGCAGGAGTAGACAGACATCAGCTGGAATGTGCCTGGCCCCAGTTAGAGCACCACCTTCTGCTCTTTCCTTTGGATTAAGCAAGTTGGCAAAAGCAGACCTACTTGACATGAAGGTGGGGTTCATATTTTTACTTAGACATTTAAAGCTTTACCGGAGAAGGCGCTTGTCAAGAGGCACGGAGAGAGCAAATGACGAGAAAGATAGTGGAGTGGTTAGGGCAGAGCGCTGCATCCCGGCCCCAGCCCTGGGTCTGTGGCAAGTTCTGTGGCATGGCCTTTTATCCTTACCTTATAATCATCTTTAATGGAGTGAAGTCTGCGGAATTCTGAATTTCCCACTTAAAACTAGTTGCATAAAGTGACCCTTTCTTATAAACTCCTTGTTTTTCTGCCTAGTATATCACATACGTGTATAGATTGCATATGCTTCAAGATTTTAATTTTGAATTCTTCACCACAAGGACTGTGGGTATTCCAATATCCAGACAGTAGTACAGTTAATGTATGGAGTCTGAGCTCAGTTCGGATGTCCGCCCTCACACATACTTGCGTGATTTGGACAAGCTATTTAAATACCCTATGTTTCAGTCTTTTCATAGGCATAACAGAAAGGTAAATTTCCCAGCACTCGGGAGGCTGAGGCAGGAGGATCGGTGCGAGTTTGAGACCAGCCTGGGCTACAAAAGTGAGCTCAAGGCCAGCCTCAACTGCATAGTGAGACCCTGTCTCAAAAAGACAAAAAAAAAAAAAAAAAAAAAAAAAAAAAAAAAAAAAAAAAAAAAAAAAAAAAAAAAAAAACAACAACAACAACAACAACAGAAAGGTAAATTATATAAATCTCTTACCAGCACCTTACCTGCCACATAAAGTAAAGGCTCAGTGGAATTCCCTGTCATTATATATATATATTTTTAAATGCATTTAGCACAGGACCTAAACTTACTGGGTCTTACTACACAGACTGAACTTGTAGTGATCCTCCTGATTTCAGTTTCCCAAGCACTGGGATTCCAGGTGCATGCTACCATGTCCAGTCCCAGTGGCCCTCTCACTGTGAGAAGCTCAGGTTCAAACCCCAGTCCCTGTGCCTGCCTAAGCAGACACTGTAATCCTCTGAGCTCTGTTCTAGCCAGTCCTTTCCATCATTGCTTATAATTACAAGCCAGTCTTCTATATTGCTTAAGTAAGAGAACCCACATTTCCAGCAGAACAAACAATGCCTAATCTTACAGTTCGATAAATACTGGTGCCTGAATTTTCCTTGAGCTAACTGCCCAGACTTTTCTTTTTTCTTGTTTCAGAACTTTTGTTTGTTTATTTATTTTTAAGGCCGGCTCAGCCTGCCCTGAGGGCAGGGCTGGCACAGCATGTGGTGCCGGGGATAGAACCTGCGGTCCTTGCAGCTGCCCAAGCTTTCCTAAGCAGGTGCTTTAGACCACTGAGCCATCCTGCCGGGCCCTGCCCAGGCTTTTCAATGGAGGTCACTGATGAGGATGAACACAGAAAAAGTGTTTAAGGTAGCTATTACCACTGCTGTTCCTCATCCCCATTTTCCATTCCCTTCCCTGGTCTTCGCTATCCTTTCCTTGCCTGTGGATTTATTTCAGAGGCAGTGTTTCTTTCTGTACTTGAAATGGGATCTATTCTCACCTTCTGACAAAACTAAAACACGGCTACATCTGATGCTTTAGATGCTGCTCTTCTCTTAGGTAAAGCCAATTAAACCATTTGGTTACTGATGTGTGTGGTGGATATAGATCCCATCTGGATACAGGCAACGTTATGGACAAGGGCTATATTTTGAGAACTGACTCTACTTTTGCAACCTGTAGTGTGGGCTTTATAGCAAGTTCAAGAAGAGTTTCAGATGGTTCAAAGGAAGGTAGAGATCGACTACGGCTTGGAGCATCTATAAAATCCTCCCTATCTAAAAATAGGGACATCTGTATCATGAGCATTTATTGTTTGATCTTCTTGAAATGACCTCTCCTCTTCAGATCCTTCCTTGGCTCCAAAGCCTAGGAAAATATCAATAGGGAACTTAGATGCTTTTTAGAGCCACTTACTATGCTGGATATTTGGGGGAGAAAAAGAGAACTCAACATGGCCTTTGTCTTTGGGAAGTTTAGTACAGTGGGAAAGTAGATGTGCCAACTATTATAGAACCAAGGTAAGTTTTCTAGAATGAAGGTGTGCCCTGTTGTACATTTCAGGACTAAAGAGTTCAAGAGTTGAGAGCTTCTTAGCTGTCCATTTTATCCCTAAGGTTTGTTTTATTTGATCCAAAGTTATAGCATTTTTTAAAATTGTCATCAGTGGGCCCGGCAGGATGGCTCAGTAGTCTAAAGCGCCTGCTTAGGAAAGCTTAGGTGGCTTCAGGGACCATGGTTTGATCCCCAGTACCACATGCTGTGCCAGCCCTGCCCTCAGGGCAGGCTGAGCTGGCCATAGAAACAAACAAACAAACAAACAAACAAACAAACAAAGGTTGTGAAACAAGAAAAAAAAATAAAATTCTAAAAATAAATAAATAAATAAATAAATAGTCATTAGTGAACATGTGTATATTTGACAGTAAAATGTCAGATCTTGGAAAATGGAAAAATTGAGCATGATGATACTGGAGAGTAGCTGATCTTTTAGCTAAGACAGGAATTTTGATTTTTTTTTTTTTTTTTTTTTTTTTTTTTGTGGGAACGGGGTTCAAACTCATGACCTTGCACTTGCCAGGCAGGCACTTGTGCCATGGAGCTATCTCCCCAGCCCCTTGCACTGCTTCTTTATGCTGTGTGTGCCAGGTAATCTTATGGCGTGGCTTGGTGGAAGGAGGCTCTTGCTCTTCTACGGGATATAGGAGAAGACTCTGAGGATGTTCTAGAAGGAAGACCTGCAGAGCCAGTGCAAATTTGCATGGAAGCAGGTGGACATGGAAGGTCTTAGAGCAGGTGGGGTGACACATGCAGTGGTTAGGGCTAGAGTTCTGCTTGGACGATGACAGGTGGACCAGGATGCAGGTATCTACTGTTTGAGGGAAGGCACCCAAAAAAACAATGGCTGCATACAGGGCCAGCACCCCAGGAGCCTGGAGTACTAAAAGGCTTTAGGCTTTGCTCTAGATGAACTAGACTGGCTAATTGACAAGGTCATAGAAAGGAGGGTTTCTAACTGTGTCCTGACTCTATGCCAGTGAACAGTGGCCACGCTGTGTGTAGAAGTGTGCCAAGCCCTGATGCCCTCACCTGACCAGTGTAGTGTTACAGAGAAAAAAATACAGGCACAAAAGGGTGTGTTCAGTGGCTTCCGGAAGGTCGAATTCCGTGTGTGGCAACATTGTAAGTGGACCGCGATGGTCTCACTAGAAAGGTTGTTGCTCTGTTGCTAGAGTGCTCTGCTTCTCAGGTGCTTCAGTAACAGCTGCCCTGACAGCCCAGGTAGGGTTGCAGTGGGAGTGGGAGCGAGTGCTGGAAGGTGGACAGAGCTGCAGGGCTCACTGTCCTGTCCATGCCCGACTGCTGTAGGCCCTGCCTGCGCAGCCTCAGTGCGGGGATGGGGGAGGGGCAGGTAGCGAAAATGCTGGCGATGGTCACGTCCACGGAGCCTGCCTGCCGTGGGGCTTTCTCTTCCTTTGAGTTCTCAGACCACTTTGTGCCTCTTTCCCAGGGCTTGTTTTGCCATGACCCCAAGGAGCTGCGTTCATCTTATCACGTCTTGTATATTCTGAGTTCCTTCAGGGCAGGAGGAATTATGCTCCGTTTGCCTTAATACATATGTTTTTTGCATTGCTGAGCACAGGGTTTTGGTAAATGAAGGACTTCGGAAATTATCTATCTCAGATCATTTCTCTTTATGTATGCATTTTAGAAGTTAGTGGCAAGTTAAATACTTCTTCTTTCAAAATATGAAAATAATTTCCTAACACAATCCACTTGAAACCATTTTAAAATAGGAGGAAAAGGAAGACCGGGAAGTTGTTTAAAACAGCAAAACCCTTTAAGAGTCAATGTCACATTTATTGCTATAAAATATTTTTCTCTCTCTGTGAGACATCTGGTTCCCATTATGTACAGCATTGGGTACTTGAGCTCACCAGGCACTGTGCATACCAAGCAGTGTGTGCGCAGAAACCCGACTGACATCCTCTGGCACCCATGTGCACTGTGCAACTCTTTACATTTACCAGTCACGCTGCTGTCACCAACTTGGTCCTCGCTAGTGCGCATGGGAAGCTGTTGCACACTTGCCTTTGAGATCTCATTGCCTCCATGAGAAGAGCTTCAAACTCTCGAAGTCTTTGCTTTCTGTCATTGCCTGGACCAACCTTCTAAAATCTAGCAGTGAAGCCAATGAAAATCGAAATCTTAAGTCTATATTTCCTGGTAACACTGACCCAGAAATGAGAAACATGATATGCAATGTTTGCTAATGAGTCATGAGTTTCGTTATAATTGCTTCCACATTCAGGACAGTTCCCTTAAACCATCTAATCTTGACACATCCTGCAACAATCCTGTGTGTTGCAAATGACTTGGTTTTATTTCTTAGGTTACTGTTAATGGCCTATTTTCTGGTTCACTTCGTTTTCTTAAAGAAAACTGCACTAGTGTGCAAGTGAACACATGTGCTCAGATGTGCATGCAAACACACACACACACACACACACACACACATCACATCACAGTGGTTTTTGCCTCAGTCTGTAGTTTTTTTTTTTTTTTTTTTTTTAAGAAAATAACTATGGAGCCCTTATCATTTGGTTTAGAAATAAACATATTTATGAAGAAAGTTAAAATATGTTCTATTTTAGAGTTCGAATTCAGGTCTCTGAGAATGAGAGCCAGAGGCGAGCAGTGCCTTGGCCAGCAGCAATCTGTCCCTTCCTGGATGTCAGAATCTATAATGGAATAGACAGATACAACTAGCCTTTAGTGCAGTAATAATGGAAAATTAAATACGACTTTTAAAAACTGCTCGTATTATAAAGTGATCTATTAGCATTATATGACTTCAGCACTTAAAGTGACTGATTCTAATTGCAAAATTTGGCCCACAGCAAGCATTAAGGAGCTGTGAGATCTTCAAGGCCTTTTATCTCCTTTGGGATATTTTCAAGAGGGTTTTCTTCAGAATCAAGCTGTATTCTTGTGGCACAAAACACATGTGGATGGCGTCTCTCATTTTGGCAGAATCAGGTAGTTAAAGTTCCTTTCTCTTTGACTGCATGCACCAAAAATCCAAATAGGGAAGGGGTTGTGCCCCGGCCCTGTTTTCCTTTACCAAGGGATGTTTTGTCTTTACAGCTCCTGAGTGCTTTCCTGAGGAAGTACAGCTGGATGTCCTTACTAAATGAGCTCTCCTGGCCCGCAGAAATGCACGCTGCCTACACCTGGTCATCTGACTGTAACCCTGAGTCTCTTCTTGACAAGCCAGTGGGTCCCTAAGATGGAGCTGCCATGCCATTCCTTGAAATGAACTTAACTGACATAGTTTATCACAAGACTACAAAAACCTGAGCAAATTTACTTCTTAGATAGACCCCTGGAAGTTTGCAGTTTCTAGAAAGAGAAGGGGAAAAATGGGTGAATGCTGTTCTTCCTTGAATTTGATTTTATGTTAATGGTATTTACAGGCTTTAAAGAAATTTTCTTCCTGTTGTCCACAGGAAGCTTATGCATTAATAGGAGCAGCATTTCATGCTGAGAGAGGGCTTTTATTTATTTATTTTTTTTTTGTCTTTTTGAGACAGGGTCTCACTATGCAGTTCAGCCTGGCCTTGAGCTCATTTTTGTAGCCCAGTAGTCTAGGCTGGTCTTGAACTCCCACTGATCCTCCTGCCTCAGCCTCCCAAGTGCTAGAATTACAGGTGTGTGCCACCACATGAAGCTTTGTGAAAGACAGTCTTATCAGTGCTTTCTTTTGTTTTGTTTCTTTTTCTTTTCTTCTTCTTGTAGTGTTGGGGATTGAACCTCAGGCATACTGGGGAAATACTCTACCACTGAATGACAAAAATTCTGAGCTCTCGTCATGTTTTATTTTGAGATAGGATCCCATTAAGTTGAGAGGGCTGGCTTCTATCCTACAGTCCTCTTGCACCAGCTTCCTCAGTAGCTGGGGCTGTAACATGTCCTACCCCTTGCAGCTGTGCAGAGCTTGCTTGCTAGTGGTGTTCTGGGCCTCCAGAACAGCAGAGCAGTTGTATATGAGGCTTCAGAGTTGCGATGTGAGGAACCACATTGATTTCCATGGAACTAACAGTGTGATCTTAAACACAGAGTTGAAAAATACTAGAAGTACTGTTGGAATGTGAATATCAACCTTATTCATTCATTTCTGTGATACTGGGGTAGAACTCCAAGCCTCATGTTAGACAAGTGTTCAACTCCCAAGCTGTAGTCCCAGATCATCAACATTATTTATTTTAAATGTATTTGTCCAAAAATTAGCATCATCTTCAAAGGCTAACATGAGGGAGAAAGAAGTTTAAAGGCATTCTCACTTCTTGTGAATTTTTTTTGCTAAGAGATCCCTGCACCTTGTAATTGCTTCCTGTCTTTCAAAGCCTGGAATCTTGCAGAAGGAAGCAGAAATACTTGTTATTGGCCTGAATTAGGATAAAAGGAAAAGAGAAGATTATAGCTGTTGGCACTTTGTTTATGAAAACATCATTTTGAGGATATGCTTGAATCAGGCAAAAGTAATGTTTCCCTCTCTTCTCCCAGAGTACTTGAAATGCCAGCTCTGCAGACAAAAGGAGCAGTACTCCAATAGGATGCTAACTTTCCTACAAGCAGTGAAATGCACTATAGCATCATCATTACTGTCTCTTAGATATTTTGGAATTAAATCTGAAAAGCATTTATAAGCATATATGAGTGCAAGCATAAAAATGTGTTGGTTTTAAAAGATTACACAGTTTCTTTTAAAGCAATTTAAGTCTCACAAGAAGTTGTAGAAACAAATCAGAGAGCTCTTTTGTAACATTTACTCAGTTTTCCCCAAAGATAAGCTAGCATTTCATGTCACAGTTGTCAAAATTAGGAAATTGATTTACTCTTATGGATTTTGAGTATTTATTTAGCACTCATGGGCTTTTACGTGTACACAGGACTGGGTGTGGGTTAATATGGAGAAGCGGATGGAACTCCAGTTTTGGGGAGACATCTCTTGTCCATGAATATTGATGTGCACAGCATTCAGATGATGTGATTGGATGCATCTCATGGTTGACTAATGAAGAAGTAGAATTGGTTGCATCCATGGAGATTTGCTTGTTGTTTTTAGTACAGAGTCTGCAGGGTCTCACTACACAATTAGACTTGTAGTGATTCTCCTATTGTCAGCCTTCCAAGCACGGGGATTACAGGTGCGCATTACCATGCCCAGTGCCCAGCGTGGGGCTGGCATACCAAACTGGGGATCAAACTGCAATCTCTGCATCTGCCTAAGCAGGTACTTGGATCCACTGAGCTGTCTGGCCAGCCTCTATGGAGATCTTTTATGTTTAGTTGATCCATCTGTGTAATAAAGAACTAATTAATGAGTCAGGCTTATGTCAGGTGCCAGCTCTGGCAAACTGGAGAGGCATAGATAGAAACAGGGACTGTGCTCTGGAGGAACTCACAGGGAGCAGTAGAAAATGAGATTCACAGTTATGGCACCCTCTCACACGTGAAGCAATGTGACACCCAAAGCACCTACAGGTGGCCTGTGTGAGCCTAGGTGTTTGGAAGAATGCAGGGAAGAAGTGGTAGGCATCTCTTGTCCTGCGGACTTTACTGCTGAGTGGAAGAGACAAGACAGCGCATTCTGCTCCTGAGTTTGAACCAAATCAAGAGATATAGGCAGGCAACTCAGGAGCAGGTCACATGATCAAGCCATAGTCTTAAGATGTTAAGAATGAGTTCTAGACCATGGGTCTAAATGGGCCACTTAGACCAAGCTCTGATAGACTCTACATCCTAAGGCCCTATCTTCTAGCATCTTCATTCTAACCCAGGGCTCACGGTTATAGGAGCTGTCATTGTTTATTAGACTACTCAGTGTCTCTTTGCTATGTCAGATATTAGACCTTGGTTGCTCAATGCTGGAAGGCTTGTGCCTGGGATCATAAAGAACTGGGGAGAAAGAGTGGTCTACTCTCCAGCAATGGAAGGGAAGTGTTTCTCTAGAGTTTAGGTGGTAATGGGTGTTGGAAAATCTATTGTGTGCTCCTGTCCTAACAAATTGTGTTTAAGTACTTGCAATGGGACAATACTATGATCTTCTGGATTGCTATAGATCTGACCACAGGCCTTTGCACCTCAGAACTCTCAGGTGTTTTCCATCAGACTTCAGGTGGTACCCTACACTTTTGCCTGAGGGAATGGTCTACAAAGAGCTACACATCGTGGCCCTAAACACTTACCTCCTCTTCCCTTAGCATCATTGTATCCTATTCTACTGACAGGTCTTGTTGATACAGAACTCTGTTCACTTCCCAAGCTCTTTCTTATGCTGCAACCTTTATATATGTTACTTCTGGAAATAGTTTTCCTTTTTCTCATACCTCACCTGTATCCTCCATCTTCAGTCTTCTCTTACAAGTTGTTCTGCTTTAAAGTATTTGTTCATATCATCTACACTATTTTCCACTTGAAATTTGTACATGTACTGGAGTGTGCTATTTTGCATTCACTACTGTAATTATAAGGTATTTATTTTCTCTATCAAACAGTAGGTCCTATGATGGGCAGGATGGTGTCTATTTTATTAGTAGGTACACACTGAATAAATTATTGACTGAATTTCTGAATGAGTGAAAAGCATAATGATATAACCTTATTTTTTCATATAAATTTAAGTAATGGCACACCTGAGATTTGAAAGTACTTCCATGCTATTCAAGGCTCAATTATTTTGGAGTCACTTCTGGGGCCTTTCATTTTCTCAAGTTAGGAAGCTGAATTTCCTTATAAGAGATCATTGCTGACAAGGTTGTGCCTTTGCTTGTATCCTCTCTCTGGGCTTTGCTTTGAATTCCTCATCTGGGATAATCTCAAGGCCATTCCAACCAGGGACAAACCATCTGTAGTGGTGATTCTTAGGCAAAGAACCACCCAGAGTGGCTCTGCTTAGAGTCCTAAGCATAGTTCTTTGTCTCTCATGGGGACTTGAGTAGGGATACATCCTGGCAGACAGGACCAATGGGAGCATCTCAGAAGAGCTCTGCCTTCTAGATTCTAGAGCCAAGTCCTGTCCTCCCTGGCGTGAAGAAGGAAATCATTACAGGGTTAATGAGGTGCATTTAGGAGAATGAAATCAAGGAGGCATTTGAGACAGGAATAAGTGCCTAGAGGCCAGAGAAAAAATATCTTTAAACTGAATCTATAGTCATAGCAAGTTGCTTCGATGGGCGCATTGGGTATGGGGTACAGATGGTGCTGAAGAAATGGCACACACAAAACCCATAGAGAAATCTGGTTAACACCCTCAGCCAAACCTCTGGACATCTAGCACCTATCTCTTGGAACATTCCACTCATGGCCTATGAAGAGAGGGGCTAGGCCTTGACCTTCCAGTTTGAATTGTCCTGGTAATTGCTTCAATTCTGTGGCTGACATGAGCTCAGCTTATGTGTGTAATCTAACATAAATTGTGCTATATTTAGGAAGGTAGGTAGAAGTGCTGTGTAAATTCCATTGCTTTCTAGGTTTTTAACAAAGTGCATCTGTGTGTGTGTGTGTGTGTGTGTGTGTGTGTGTACATGTGGCTTTAAACTCATTTGCTAAACTTGCCCAGGTGAAAGTGAAGATAACAAGGCTGCTTTGTGTGCAGAGCTGTGACATGTTGGAGAGTTCCTGCAGCTCACACATGTGCATCTGGAGTAGTGGTGGCACAGCAGGCAGAGGAGCTCAGGTGATACAGCTAAAGCATGGGGACAAGTCTCAGCACACAGTCATTGTGACATCAGGCATGCCGTGTAACCTCCCTGATTCTGACATTTCTCTACTAACCTCGAGACAAAACCAGAAATGTTTAGTTCATTGATCTTATCACATTAGTCATATACAGTCGTTTGCGTCAAAGAACTTGCAACATTAGAAAGATGAAACATTAATATGGTAGAATAAATATATGCATTTTCTTTTAAATTGATGTTCAGTAAGTGTGCCAGTTTAGAAAGTACAAAGCGATGTTTTGAAACGTATATATCACTCAGTGATCAGGTCAGGGTAATTCATTTACCTATTACCTCAAATATTTATCATTGTGAATTCCTTCAGATATTTTGAAATATGTGTTATTGTGTTACCAGTAGCCAACCTACTACATAACAGAAGAGAACCTGCTCTTCCCATGGGACTGCACAGGTACATACATCTAAACCCTTTCTACTTCATTCTTCTCAGGTCAGCTCTTCTAATCACTACTCTACTTTCCATTCCAATGAGATCAATAGTTCTGGGTAATACGTGGAAGAATTATACCTGGAAAATATGTGACAAGTTAGGGAAGCAATTGGGAGAGACCACAAGCTCTATCATTTGAAAGTTATGGTAGCATATTTCAAATATGATAATGTGACAAGATGTTCAAAATTTTCCAAGAGTAATGAAAATTTGTATTTATATTATAGGTAGACTTAACATTGCAGTTTAAAGTTATAAAATGTTAAGATTAAGTCAGCCCTCAAAAAATAAAGTATTTGATTTAAAAAAGGGGAATTGCAAAATGAATTTTCAATAAATATTTCTTGGGAATATTAAATACATACTTCTTCATTTTGTAGTATTTTGAGAAGTTATGTACCATTAGAATGAGTTTTCACAATATGGTCACAAACTTAACTTAAAATACTTTATGTAACCCAGAACTAACCAGAGTAATGCCAGGAAGTGTAAGCACATTTCATATGCGAACACACATTAGCTAAAAATTAATTTGCAAATACAACAAGTTTAAATGTGTGCACCAAATTGCATACTAAAATTTATTAAGATATTTTTGCTATATAATTATTTTCTACTGCTTAGGCAGAGTTCAGCGACTGTGGTTAGATTCTGGTGGGCCATACAGGCCCAGCCCCAGGGGTAAGCTGAGCTGGTGATTGAGACTGGGAATGGTAGTGTGTACCTGTAATCCTAGCACTTGAGAGGCTCAAAATAGAAGACTCACTATGAGTAAGATGTATGTAGTGAGACCCTGTAGACCCTGTACTAAATTATATGTGTGTGTGTGTGTGTGTGTGTGTGTGGTGTGTATGTGTGTTTGTATTTTCAAGGAACTTAAATGCATATTAAAATTAAAAATAGACAGGGTTAGACTTTTTCAGATAACACAAATTTAGGAAGCATTTGGTGAGTAAAAATCACTAGGCTGTCGTTGACTGGCAGGCAATGGAAATATAGACTCCGAATAGTAATTAGCATAATCTTAAAACATTTTAATATAAGGTAGATTTTAGTTTTCAAGGCATGATCAAAGCATATGAAGATATTGAAATTTAAACATTTATTATATATCTAAGGGACTCTTTGCTCCTAATTTCCCTCAAAATACACATCCTTAGTTTGGAAACACTTAGCCCATCATTCTTGCCGCTTTCGGAGGCAGCTCTGGAAGTCTTTTTTTCAGGAATGATGTTTTTAGAGGTGTGACCCAAACCATGGCGAATGCTGCTGCTGAGCCTATGGGACGGAAGGTGTCAGTTCGGACACCATTTTCATCGGACTTGCCAGTGAAACTTCCGGCTCTTACTCAAAGTCAAAATGACCGGGAAAAGTACACACTTGGAGTTAACTCGGGAAAGTGAGAAGACAGCATAGCAGCACTACTAAGGACAGCTATGAAGGAGGACTTCTAGAGCTGTGTCAGAATTCTCAAGGATGATGGGGGAAGTAGATTTGAAACAAAGAGGCATATTTTTAGAGGGATTACTTTTATAGTAATATGCTTTTAAAATGTAAACATTCACTTTATTTTTGGATCACATGTCACACTTTTTTATTTCTTTTCTTTCTTCTGTTTTCTTTTTTCTGCCTTGCCCTGGGGACACTATGTTTTCCTGTTTAATCGAAAGATGGTTATGAAAGGAAAGAAAACAAATATTAAATTGTTGGGCGGAAAGATACCAATGACCTCGATAAAACACCAATAGGAGCTCTTGGGTTCCTTGGCTTTCGATCAACACCTCAGGCAGCAGGAAACTGAAGAAAGTTTTATCGCCATGAGAAACTTATGAAATCGGAAGTGTAGAATTCATAAAGACAGGACTCTTTTGGAGGTGGGGATTGAGTGGCAGCTGTGTAGGGAAGGTTTCCTCTGCCCAAGGTTACAAGCCAAGTAGGTGATTCACAACTCCTTGGCGAGGTAAAGGCCACCGCACAGCCAGCTGGATCCTCACTGGACAGTGGCCACAGGACACTTTTTAAAAGTGCCCTGATGTCCTTGCTGGTTCAGGACGCTGCCATTTGCCCTTTGCTCCTCAGCTGCCTAGAATGGCCCTCCAGGTCAGAACCCCCAGAACTTCAGAATCCTACTCTCCTGACTAACTGACCAATTTATTTTCCTCCTGTTGACCAGAGTCACGGAGGTCACCCCATGATGAGGAGTTCTTAGCTCAAGCCCAGAAAGCACACACTGCATCTTTAAGAAATAGTTTACTTGTGAATCAGGAAGCGTACTAGACAAAGCAGCCATTACTTATGCATTCCTGCATACCCAGCAAGGTGAAAATAATAGAATAAACATCATATACTTCATTATGATATCGGTTTACACTTCCAGGGTACACAAAAAGAGGCCATTTCATCAAGCTAATTGCCTGAAAGTAAAAGAGAGAGAACTTTAGCTATTAGTCTATTATGGAGCTTTTTTCTTAATCACAGATAGGGGCCATGTGTCCCTGGGGGGATGTGTATTCTAATTTACAATTGAACTGCGGATCAGAGCAATCAATCTTGGGCAGCACTTTTACAGTGTAATTGCTGCAACATAACAAATAAAAAAAAAAAAAAAGGAAAAGAAAAGGAGGAGAAGAAGAAGGTCTACAGTGAGCTTCAGCCTGAGGTAGAGCTACTTCCAGGCGCTAGTTCAGGGTGGGAGGGAGCCGAGAGCCGCACAGCCATGAATATGCAATGAGGACTCATTAGCGGCCCAGTGTTGCCATGACGAATGGTATTATCCCCGGCCTGGTGCTGCCTAAACATGAATTTTATAACGACCCATTTATCATGGCTTGTCATGGGCTTCTGTACCCTGCTTCCCTCCAGCACACACACACCTTTCCCTGTTGTGGTGGTAGAAATCTTCTCTGTTATTATTATTGTTTCTTTCTGTATTGATTTCCAGTTCTTGAAAGCAAGGGTTCAAATACAGCAGTGTGCTAGGTTTGGCCTGTGACTTCAGAGTTAAAGAACTAAACATTGATCATTCATTCCATCTTGACAATAACCCACAAGGGAGAAAAGGTTGAGATAAACTTTGGAAGAAATTTCTCAATATGGGAGGTTTTTTTTTTTTTTTTTTTTTTTCATAGCATTCTGACACTATGGCTTTAAAAAATGAAAACAAAG
Organism: Myocastor coypus; assembly: GCA_004027025.1. Taxonomy (NCBI): domain Eukaryota; kingdom Metazoa; phylum Chordata; class Mammalia; order Rodentia; family Myocastoridae; genus Myocastor; species Myocastor coypus. Next base: position 16,899 of record PVJA010015401.1, on the reverse strand, counting down.
TTATCTTTCTTTCATTTCTTGGTATTCCTTCACACTTCACAGAACTCAGTCCAAGAGTACAACTCAAAAGTTTTAATACCTTTTTCAAAAATCTTGGAGTGACTACCAGAAGAAAAAAGTGAGAATGAAATGTTTGAAAGAAATTTAACCATCACCTTTTATAAGGGCTCAAGTTCACCTCTTAGAAGCCTTGGTACAGTGTTAGGGAGATGGTTGGCCAAAACATGATCTTAGTGAAAACTCAGTAAGAGATATAACAGGAAGAAAGAAAAGCCATCTCCCATGACAGACAGAGCCCATGAGGACTAGTCAGCTGGCAGCCACAGCCAGATGTAAGGACAGGAGGCTTTGGTGTCAGCCAGGAGGGATGAGGTCGTGCAAGTCCATCAGAGTCAAATCCACCAGGGGCACAGAACAAGAGACCTAGGTTGGCATAGATGCCCGATTGCAGCCAGAGATGCAGTTAGTTTTACAATGCTGACTTACTCATAATAAAAAGAACAACCTTTGGGGCCAGGGAGATAGCTCAGGGGCACAAGTGCCTGCCTGGCAAGTGAGTTCGATCCCTGGCTCTGAAAAAAAAAAAAAAAAAAAAAAAAGAACAACCTTCAACCTTCAAATTCTGGTTTCCTATTCAAATAAGTAAAGCACAGAAGCACAGCGGAGTTAGGTTGTACCATGGTCTTGCTCAGCCAGGGAGTACATTCATTCTGGATATAGTTTAGAAACAGTAGTTTTCTAGATCCATTCTGCTGCTATCCACACTGTGTCAGTAGTGACACTTTTGCATAGTGATCTTATTGATGCAATGTGTGTAATATGGACCGTAAACCACTTTGTACACTAACAATTTTATAAAGCATAAATATTTATAAAGTACTTTGACCATGCAGAGTTCTCTCAACAGATCCTCGTGCAAGCTGGAAATGAGGTTATTTCCTGTTGGAGATGGAACCCAGGGCTTGGCATACCCTGCAGCCATGGCTACTCCCAACCCTATTCCCATTTTATTCTTTTTTTTTTTTTTGTCTTTTTGAGACAGGGTCTCGCTATGCAGTTGAGGCTAGCCTTAAGCTTACTTTTGTAGCCCAGGCTGGTTTCCTATTCCAATTTTAAAGAAAGAAATACTGAGGCCAAGCGGTAAACACTGACTCAAGGGCTCATAGAACACAGGAGTGCCGGAGCTCACCACCCAGTCGCTCTGTAGCTCCTTAGGCATTTGTTCTCATGTAACCAAAGATACAGAGGATTGTTTTTAAAATGTCAGGTGAGTTTCCCCTTAGTCTCCATGAAACATGAATGTCAAGATCACTCATGGATATCAGAATCTGTGCCTGCTCAAGCCCATGTATAAAGTAATGTAGTATTTGTGTAGAAGTCATGCATATCTTCCTGCATATTTTAGACCATTTCTGTAACATCAACACAATCCAATTATTTTTTTCTTTTTTACAAATTTAGGACAGGTTCTACAGGGTCAATGGGATCGCACCACGTAGACTGGACTCCTAATGATTCTCCTGTTTTCAGCCTCCTAAGGGCTAGTATTATAGGTGCATGCCCGGTCTTAATCGCCATCTCAGTGCACCCTGGAGCTGGGACCGTCATGACACACTGAGTATCAAACCCAGGCCACTGTGCTCTGCTGAAGCAGGCACTTAAGTTCATTGAGCTATCTGGCCAGCCCCACAACCCAAATACTAAGGGAATAGATATACTGTATTATTCAAGGAATAAAGCCAAGATACAATGTCTGTATGTATTCAGTGTGGATGATTGTGTTCTCAGAGATTTATTTATATTTATTTATTTATTTATTTTATTTATGCCTTTTTGAGTCAGGGTCTTGCTATGTAGTTCAGGATGGCCTTGAGCTCTAGCCCAGGCTGATCTCAAACTCACATTGATCCTCCTGACTCAGCCTCCCAAGTGCTGGGATTACAGGCGTGTGCCACCACACCTAGCTCTCAGAGTATTGTTCTGTGTTTGCTGGAATTTGCAGTAGAGTCCATAGGTAAAAAGGGCCAGTGGTAATGTCTTTTAGGATTGAATAAAAAGTAAGTAAGTTAGAAAGAAGCCCTGTGAAGAGGTGGCTGCTACTTACACTTGAGGGCTGGCCCTGAGACACTCCAAAGTTACCCAGTGAAGCTGAAATTAACACACACACACACACATGCCAATTCAAAATACGCTGCTATGGGTTGGATCATCTTTCTTCACTTAAAAATTCACAAATGAAATATTTTCTGGTATATGGAGTCAGGTACGATTTTGAAAGGCTTTCCTGTGATCCAAGTCAACTAGATACTCTATTTGGTTTCTGAGGAAAATATGCTTTTGTTTTCCCTCTGAATGTATTAAATAGGATTTTTAAGAGATTTTTTTTTTTGTGAAGAGAGGATTCAAATATTGACAAATGACATTAAATACACCAGTTGTGACTGAACAGATTAAGAGAGTGTCTACATGACACTGAACATCTGGATGGGAAAGGAAAAAAAAGTAAAAATCCTTGATGTTTTGTTTATTTGACACTATACATCTGGATCTTTGAAGACATCTGGGTTTTTAATTTATCATCCCCAAAGTTTCTCTGATGCTCAACATTATGTATAGAAAGGTGAAAGGGAAGACTCAGCACTATTATTACTAAATTTGGTAAAGTGACTGCATGAAGTTAATTTGCAAATACTAATTATTCTGTTTAAACAAACATATAGTGAATGAATTTCTCCACCAGGCAAGTAAGCACAGACGGAACGATGTCATTAGGTGATTTCAGAATAAGATTTTGCTTAAGCATATTTAAATATTGCTCATAGTTTACGGACATCAGTTTCTCTGGGCAAAAGTATTTTGAAGTTCTCAGAGAACCATTTCATTGCTTAGGGGATAGTTGTTCCATGTATCAATAGGATCTTCTAATTTATAATGTTTTTGACAATGGTAAAGTTTAGTAAACACCTCATACCATACAAGATACATCTAGTAATAGGCATTTTCTTTCTCAAATGAATGATCCAAAGCTGATACAATCAGCATAAACCTGCTCTTATTATTTCTTTCTGACATGCCAGAGGTAAAACCCAAAGAGGGACCACTAACTCTGAACTTGAAAAACTTCAGTGTTATTTATGCAAAGCACCTCGTGACTGATGTTAGTGTGTGTGTGTGTGTGTGTGTGTGTGTGTATGTGTGATCTCATCTAAATAGTTATCATAATTATTGAACATTTCCTCTGTAAGTTACTCTAAATCCAATCAGTTATAATGGAAAGGGTCTTCTTGCTCTTTATAGTCTCAAGTTTTCGAAATGATTAGTGTTTCCTTGTGATAGTCCATTAATTGGACGCACAGCCCAGATGAAAAGGCGGAAGCCCTGAGCATATAAAAAAACATAAGGCTGTTGCAATTTAAGTGCTTTCAAAAGATCTAATTTGATTTTTTTAAATGCAATTCGGCAGATGTGAAAAGTAAAGGCACAAAGAAAGAAAATATGGTTTAATGACTATTTAGGTTAAGAAACTTTCAGAGGGTTTACTAGACTTACACCATATATTTTTTTTCCCCTTTCAATTTAGCTCTGAACTTGCTGAATTTTATGGGATACTATTTCCTTAATCAAATTGCTCTAGTCTTCCCCAGCATGTTTCTGAAGGCAGTAGGGATTACTCTGCGTAGATTTTCAATGCAAGCACCCATGAATCAGACTTTAAATTTTCACGAAGTCGATGTCTCTATTTGGTTCATCTCAGCTATTTCATCAGCCAGCCCTTCCCCCGCTTCCCCACTCTTAGCAAACTGTACACTTCTTTCCACTTAAGGAATGAAAACAAAGAAAGAAAGAAAGAAAGAAAGAAAGAAAGAAAGAAAGAAAGAAAGAAAGAAGGAAAGAAAGAAGCCTTCCTACTGGCTCTAATGACATCTTCAGTCAGTAATGAGTTAATAAAAATCTCAAAATCATCTGGGCTAGATAAGGAGGAAGAAAGGAAAGTATTGTACTGTAATGACAGGCTCTCGGGCTGCCCTCTGAGATGTCATGGGTCAGTCATGTTAAGAATGTGTGCGTCCAATCATCTGCTGATTTTTATCAGCAAGCCCTCCAGCAGGAGCCGACAAGGGCCAGTTTGGGAGCTACAATGAATAAACAATGACTTTTTGGATTGTTGGGGGCCGTGTAATGGAGTGAGGGGTTTATATATACTAAAACATGATGACATTAGCAATCAATATACCAATTACTGGACAAGTTATTGGATGAGGCATGCACGTGTCTTTAGCCTTCTTGCACTTTGAAGAGGGCTCTCGGGGGAGAGGCCCTGGGCCCAGAGTCAGGCAGGGGTCCAAGATCTGAGGCCCCATCTCAGACTGCAGAAGTCAAGTTCTGGATGATCTGAACCATAGGGGAGTTGATTAAAAATATGGAACCTTCTTCCCAGAGATTCCATCTTGGGAGTCTGGGGGTAGGACCAGGGCTTGATGATTTTAATCAAAGACTGCAGGTAATGCTGATTAGACAGGTTAGGGCACTGCTGTAAGCTGTAATTCTCAAAGTGGTGTCTCCACGCATCACCAGGGAGAGGGTCAGAGATGCAGATCCAGGGATCTTTCATAAACTTGCTGGATTAGCCTGCAGGGAGGTCAGACACTCTTTCCAGCTTGAGACCCATGGCTTAGAGTAGAGATATCCACCAGGGTCACAAGGACTGCACTGTCCCCTGTCACCTCTGAGGTCCCTCTTGGAGATTTGTTATTCCTATTAGCTAGTATACTAATTTTTACAAATAATTTATTTCTTTAAGAAATCAGAGTGAGTCTGGTACTATCTTGCTAATCATGTCACTTTCATATATCGTGTCCTTGCCAGGTTTTCTTGAATGATCTTGATGTATGAATGGCTTTGATTAAGGCAAGGGAAAAACAAATAGACTCTGACTATGAGACTAGACAACGAGGGTGGATTTGTAAATCTTAAAAGGAAACAAGCGCTGAAGGAAAAATCATTGCATGGCAAGCATCTCTTTGGTGCATAACTAGTATGGATTTGGGCATTTGATATCAGTTTTGAAGGCAAAGGACTTTGTGTAGATAGATGAGGTCTGCTGATTTTGTTTTTAATAATCACAGAACACACAGCATACTTTCACCAGGAGAGCAGAAGGCAGATGGCCTATGCTTCACGCAGAAACCAGGAGAAGGCAACAGGCAATGACCTTCTTACAGCAGGGTGAGAGACTTCTTTTACGTTGACCAAGAGCCTTTCTTTTGAGGCGGTCCAGAGGTTGACGAATGTTCCCAAAGTTGGATTAGTCGGCCAGATATGCGGGAGATTTAATCAGTGCTCCACAGAGTGTGTTTGAAAGAACAATTGTAAGTGGCTAAAATGCCTGGACCCAAGTGAGAAACAGTGCTATAAAGCAAATGAACAAAGACTCTCTGCAGCAGAGCTCCCAATATGCCACTAACATGGCACTGTGTACTGTGCTATCTCCAGGAAAGAGGTCCTTGGTTAGATTTGGTGGCCAAACATTTTCATTAAGGATCACCTTAGAGAATTAGTGTCTAGAGTTCAACTTTCAGAAGTCAAGAGTTCAAAGCTTTAAGGTGATGAATACTCGTGGCTAGAGGTGAGTTCTATGTGGTATAGAGTAAGGCGCCTCTTCATGATAATTTATGAAACACCCTATCTAGCATCAGGATTTCTCATGTGGTGTCTTAAGGCCAAAAAGAAGTTTCAGGGGGTGGGGAGATAGCTCCGAGGCGCAAGTGCCTGCTGGGCAAGTGCAAGGTCGTGAGTTCGAACCCTGGTCTCACAAAAAAAAAAAAAAAGAAAGTTCATGTAACCATCACCAAAGAGTTACATAAGTTGTCTAGCTATTGTTGGTCTGGTTAAATCATCCCTGAAGTGCTGGCATATTTCCCAGAATAGATAGTCATTTGAAAAAAAAAAATTATTTGAGTTTTACAAGTGAGATCGCTTTGCATTTTCATACATGAGGGCTAATTCCCTCATGACGGCTTACAAGCACCCAGAAACTACAGGCCCAGTTGCATGTGCCTCGGGCCAGACTTCAGCTTGGGTCATTTCTACTTCTCTGGGGTCCAGATGGCTGTGCTTGTGGTTGCCATTTTAGTCTCCATAGTGACTATTTGAAAAAGTGATGGAGACTGGAGTCCAGAGCAGCAGAAATCTTAGGCACATCATCGCTGGTGATAAAATTCCTTCTCTTGGAGTTAGCGCTGAAACCGTGCATTAATGCCAAATGTTAGTCCTTGCTGAGGACATGATGTCTTATAAATGCTACGAAGGAATATCATTTTCCCTGTACAAGCGAAGGTACTTATAAGGCTTTTAAGAAAGCAGTTAGTTTCTCAAGGAACATCTGCAGGTCACCTGCTTGCCTGCAAAATTGCTGCGAGGCTCCTCCCACCCTTTGGCCACACAACAGTGAGAAGGAATTCTCACATGGAAGACAGAATGCCATGTAAGGGGCATTGCAAAGATGTGCAAAGATTAAAAATAAAAAACAAAATGCAACCCCCAAATAGAACAACCCCATCCCAATGGCTAACAGTCCTCGTTTCCATATATAAGTGTATCAAGAACTCACAATTCATTAGGATATTTCTTTCAGGACTAAAAACAATAAAGTAGACTCAACTTTGGGAGGTCTTTCTGGCTTTTGTTCACCTCCTTTGTAAACATATGGCTGTAGACACCACATGTGCTTCTCAGCTCTCCAGGCCCAAGGGGTCTGAGGGAGATCTTTCTCTATCCTGCACAAAAGAGTTCACCAGAGGAAGCAGGGGTACCCACTGCCGGTCTGGTTTGTTATGTAGTCGAATATTTCTCCCCTTTATATTCTTTGAAATGTTTTGAATTAAAATAGCTTACTGAAGGTCACTGGAGGCATATGGTCCTGCTCAAAACTTTAAACAAAACATTAGTTTTTACAACCTTTTGTAATTTGGTATTGTATACAACATGGTTATATGCAGAGTTTCTGTAATCTTTTCAGTGGGTGACAGAAATATGAGAAGCAAATTTATAAGCCATTTAGTGAAGCATTTAATCAATTTCATGCATAGGAAAGAACTCCGATTGCTTGGCTTTATCAATCTTTTTCTCCAGCTGAATTCCAGTCAACACAATCTCCAAATGCAGTTCTGGTGTGGAAGGTACCCAGAGAGTGCGAGAGCCTTCCCTGTGCAGGTGTGGAGCTTCCCGTCCTGCCTCTGTCGGGCATGGCCACGGGCATCTAGGAGCCTTCTGGAGGTTGTTAATGTATTTCAAAGGGAGAGCCTGGGTCTAATGTTTAGAGGAAGTTTTCAAGGCCTTCTACCACAAAGTTACTCATTAAACACCTTTTTTTTTTCCAGAGTGACTCTCACGTGCTCTGCCACATGCTTCGTATGTGCGACCTTAGGCTCTGAGAAATAGCTTTTAAAACCAGTTCTAGTGGTCATTACTGTCCTCAGACACATGAAAACATAAAACAACTAACATTAAAATGCAACTATCCTAAGTTAAGGAGCCAAGGTAATGTGGCTAGTCACTGAAATCCACCACAGGAGTATGTTACAGGTAGAGACCTGTTAGTGCTTTCCAGAATGTTTGAACTGTCCTTTCGTCCTCATGTCCTGATTCTCTTTTAAATTGGTTGAAGGATTAATCCATCTCTTGGCAATGTAGTAGGCTAATATGTTCTTTGCTGTCATGTGTCAGAATCCCTCCTATGACACTTTACTCCAAACACCATCAAGTTGTTAAGTGAAAAAGTCCTGAGGGAGCCAAAGACAATCTTCTTGATAATCATTATCTACTAAACTATATTAAAATTGCATTGGCTCTCTACCTTGGTTGGATCCGATATAAATGTACTATAGACATAGTTTCTAATTTAGAAAATAATGTACTTCTGTGGATTTCTGAGCCCAGGAAGACTTTAGTGAATAAATTTCTTTCTAGATTAGTCGAGCTCTGATTTTAAACCAGTTTCCTGCATCTCAGTCGGCTGGTGTTTCACACCTCTTTTGAAATGCGGCATGCACGTTCCCCATGCCGGAAGTTCAGGCCCATGCCACGTGCTACTTATCTTGTCACACGATTTCAGTTATGAGGCCCTTATGATTATATTGGACAGAATTGCCCCATAAAATTAGCAGCTCATATGGAGATTGGCCAAAGGAGATAAGGTTCTCTTTCTATGTTTCTGTTGGTGTACTTGTTATCCAGCCATTAACTTTTGACTTAAGCCAGTATGTCACTGACTTTTAGAAATCTTTTATGTTTTTATTTTCTTTAATTCTGGGGATCAAACTCAGGACATTGTACATGCTAGATAAGCTCTGTGTCACTGAGCTACGTATATCTCTAGTACTCTTACTTTTTTTCTTTAAAGGATAAATTTGGAGGAAAGACGTCTTTGGGATAAGATCTGATAAATTAAAAAAAAAAAAAAAAAAAAACCTGCCAATTCTGGTGGTACATAGTTGTAATTCCAACTTTTTGGGACCAGGAGTCAGATGGATTGTGAGTTCAAGCCCAGCCCCAATTTGGCAACTCAACAAGACCCTGTTGGAAAATAAAAATTAAAAAACTAAAAACAAGAACAAAAATAAAAATAAAAATAAAAATAAAAATAAGGTGGGGTAGGTATGTAGCTCCATGGGAAGGCCCTGGGACTGATCCCTAATAAGACCTCTTCCTGCAATGTCAACTCATCAAAGGTAAGGAATTTTAAATCCTCAAATAGAACTTGGAACAAATCTGAAACATAAACCTATTACTACATAGTTATTCTTCCTGTAGACACGAGATAGAGGGACTAAACATGAGGACAGCTACTCAAGAGGCTGAGGCAGAAAGATCACAAGTTTAATGCGACCTAAGACTTTATTTATTTATTTTTTTAAAAGAGGAAGACATTCCAGATGTACCCCTAGGTTAGAGCCCTAGACTACACTCACAAGCCACTGGGTTGTCACCCCTGAGAACTGCACACATAAAATGTAGATGTTAACGCCACAGTTCTCCCTGAGACTTTCCAATTCCGTTTACTCTCTTTACTTCCCCTGATGTGACCTATGTTGTCCGAGTTGTGTGCCTTCCCTGTCCCTTCCCATCCCAAGCACAACTGTCTTATTTTGCGTATCGCTGTGCCCTTGACGATTTCTTTCAGCCAACTCTCGCAAATCCTTCCCTGTTAATAGAAGCAAGCACAGGTCATTCTTTTTAACTGCTTTGGATTTTGTTTGGCCTGGCTAGATCAACACTCCTCAAGGTCTTCTGTATAATGTGCATCAGAGTTCTTGTCACCCTTTGGTTATTATAAATAGCACTTCAGTGGATATCTTTATACATAGCTTAAAAATATTTCTTATATGCTCACATACATAACACTAACATATTGTATGCACTCATGTATTATAAGCACTTAGAGTGAAATTACTAGGCCATAAGTGGGTATATTTTATATTTGACTTATTATTTTCAAATTACCCAGCAGTTTTAATTTTAAATGCGGGCCCCGCAATCATCTCCGACACTCTTTGCCTCTCAACTTCTAGCTTCATGAGAAGGCCCTGGATTCGACCCCTAACAAGACTTCCTCATCCAATGTCAACTCATCAAAAGGAATTTTAAATCGCCAAGCAGAACTTGAAACAAATTTGAAACACAAACCTATTACTACATAGTTATTCTTCCTGCATGCACGAAATAGAGGGACTAAGCATGATGACAGCTACTCAAAAGGCCGAGGCAGAAAGATCACAAGTTTAATGTGACCTGAGACTTTATTTATTTATTTATTTATTTTTAAAGAGGAGGATAGCTACTCAAATTCCCTTTCAGAACTTTGCTTCTCGAGGAAGGTGGAAAAGACTCCCAAGTGCCTTCCTCAGTAGATTTCTCCTTCCTTGGAAAGGTGGAGACAGGTATCCTGTCAGTGGAGCCTGACCAGATGTCTCCAAGCAGTGCTGGTCACATTCAGAGGTTGCAAGCCTCTAGGCAAAAAATGAAACAAAACAAACACATTCTTCTTTGCAGCATGCAAGAAGAAAGGTAGTGACACACCTCAGCTGTGGCTGTAGCATCAACATCCTACTGCAAACAGTTGTTTTAACTTGTTTTTATTTATTTATTTTTATGGCTGGCTCAGCCTCAGGGCTGACGCAGCATGTGGTGCCGGGTATCGAACCGTGGTCCCTGCAACTGCCTGCAGGCGCTTTAGACCACTGAGCTATCCTGCCAGGCCCCTTTAACTTGTGTTATACTTGAGATCTACATATTTTTGTAAGTTTTTCATTCTCTCTCTCTCTCTCTCTCTCCCCTCTCCTCTCCTTCCTCCCTCTTTCTTCCCTTCTTTCTTGTCCTGTGTACTACTACTGCACTACACCTCCAGCTAGGTTCCTGCATTTGAAGATATCTCTGTGATAAAGGAGTATTCAATAAAGGAGACCTTGTCCAGGGCTTAGAACTTGAGCAGTGAATTGTCTTGGTAAGTATGGGCCAAGAACAACATTCCTTGTCCCTGTGACCCAGTGTGCTTCTTTCCTTGCTGCAGGATTTCACCCCGTCCTCCTTTCCATCCCTTCTGCCGCCTGTTCCTGCAGACTCCAGCCCTTCTCCACTCCATGGCTCTGGGATTCTGGTGCCCTTTCTGGGTTTTGTTTCTTCTCTCAGCTCAGCCTACTCAGTCATCATGGAGCCCAGATTTGGCTTTGGCTTGTTACAGCTCCGAGTGGCTTCTTGTTCAGACTCTCTGGCCTGCTCTTGGAAGTCTTCCATGACTTCTTTCCAAATTCATCTTTAAAATAGTGTTTCCTCCACCTTCTTTATACATTTTATTTAGCAAAGCAAAGATGGTCATGGTTGCCCCAGGTTTTCTCCCTCTCTGAACTCCTGAATGTCCGTTCCTCCCAGCCAGCAGAGACTATGCCTCTGAAGTTGGACCATTCAGTGCAACTTCTTCCATCTTTCTCATGCCCCACAAAATGAGTGCAGCCTTGATTCCCTGGGCAGCAACCATAATCTGAATTAGTAGAAGGGCAGAAGGCACAAGAGCTAGCAGGCGAAGTCTCTCTAATAGAAACGGAAGAGCACATGTGGCCTAACTAAGGACCAGGCAGGTTCTAAGTATTGGACATGTGTTTGATTCAGTCCTCTAGGACAGGATGTGAGGATATAATTGAGTGACAGAGGTACTAAAATATTATGCTTTATATACATATATTTTAAAAAGAGAATATAGATGGTAGTATAAAATACAAAAGTAGAAATACTACACAATTTCACTAAGCAAAATAATATGTATTTGACGGTGTTGGTTGTATTGCATGGCACTGTGCTTCCCAGCTGCTGGTTCAGGTCTACTCCAGTGTAGCCATGGGCAGGGAAACAATTCTGGAGCCCAGGAATTTGTAACTCAGCGACTTTAAGTGCAGTGAAGTGAGCCCCATTCAAAATTAATACCACATATATATATATATATATATATATGTTCATTTATATAATGAACATATATATATATATATATATATATATATATATTCATTCAAAGGTATAGAAGATGTGGTAAAAATAGTATATGTTTAAATTTTTAAAATTACATTAAAAGTATCAATTCAGAACATGGACCTTTTTGTGTCATTGTGACTTGGGTGGAGACCAGAATGTGCCCAGTGGCAGACACACAAATAAGACAGATGAAGACAAACCTAATGGTTTTTTTTTTTTTTTTTTTTTTTTTTTTTTTTTTTTTTTTTTTTTTTTTTTTTTTTTTTTTTTGTCTTTTGTCCTTTTGAGACAGGGTTGTACTATGCAGTTCAGGCTGAACTTGAGCTCACTTTTGTAGCCCAGGCTGGTCTCCAACTTACACTGATCCTCCTGTCTCAGCCTCCCAAGTGCTGGGATTACAGGGGTGCGCCACCAGGCTTGGCTCAACCATAATGTTTTTATGGGACAGAAATGCTTCTGTTCAAATAGATTCAGAAAATCCAGGTTGCCAAGGAAAGGTGCTCATTAAAGAGTATGTAGAGAAGACCTGCTTCTGAAGTGGCAGGACTGATGGCCTGAGTGTGTGGGAAGCACGGGGATGTTTTGAGAGGTGTCAGTAGCAAGGTATTCCTCATCGTTAATTTTTATTTTTATTCATTTATTTTTTTCTGTATTTAAGACAGAGTCTGCAGGGTCTACAGTGTCTCACTATGTAGATCGGACTCGTAGTGATTCTCCTGTTTTCAGCCTCAAGTTCTGGGATCGCAGGTGGGTGCCACCATGCCCAGTCTCAGTCGCCATCTCAGTGTGTCCCATGGGTGGGACTGGGGATGAACCCCAGCCACCAGGCTCTGCCTAAGCAGGCACTTCAGTCCTTTGAGTTATCAGTCAGCCCTCGCACTGTAACTTTTTGAAGACTTCAAGTCAAAGAAAAATAAGAATCTTTTTTTTTTTCTTCACTTGCTTTGCCCCATGCCTTTTGTGATTCATGGTAATACTTTACCAGTAGCAATGGAAGCAAGTTAGCAATGTATTCCTGTCCCCTGGCCAGTATTCCTGTCTTTAATAATAACTATCAAATATTGAGACCCAATCTTGAAATCTCCAAAATTAGCTTTTGGAGTTTACTTCTAATAATGAAAATTTAGAAGTCAATTATTTCGCCAGCAGTAGCAGATTGGTGATAGATATGTAACCAATCTGTACTGAAATAACATGTGGCCTTCAAGGTCATTGAAAGTCCATAACAGCATTAAAATTTTTTGATATAATGCTTAAGAAAGGTGCAATGCAAACTTGTACATGGACCTTATTTTCTGTGTATCTGGACCATAGACTTGTCATGTTGGTAGGTAAAAAGATTTATATGAAAGAATTATTTTTTAATGTTGTTACACTATACAAGATGTGTGATGCTTAGGTATATGTTGACAGTTGGAGAGAAAGAGTATTTCTTCTTTAACAGGAGAGAGGCAATAGACTTATTCAAAAGGAAAGAGTTACTGATTTGAGGAGAAGGACAGGAGAGGGAGTGGAACAAAGAGCTTTATCTATGTATGTAAGCAGGATGGTTTGGACAGCTGAAATATGTATTTCTGCTGGTCTATGGGAAGAAGTAGCTAATATTTTAATTTGCTTCATCTCTTTTTTCAATTATACTTTTTCTCTTCTTAATTTTTATACATTTCTTTCTTCTTCCAAGTTTACAAATACATATATGATAATATGAATAATTGGTTGGAAGACAACATTATGTATTACAATAAACTGTGAGATTCATATTTCTTTGTTAGGGGAAACTCTGTGTTACTTGTAACACTTTATGTTTTAGGTATAATTTGTATACTCTTTTAAAAAAATGAATAAAGAAAGAAAGAAAGGAAAAGAAAAGGTAAAGAAAGAAAAGGTGCCAGAAGTGTTTCCCCATGTTAAGCGGGAGCACTGCAATGCTTTTGCAAGCCAGAGACCAGCAGTGGGCAAAAGTATAAACAGCCCAAGTTCCGAGTGGGGAAACTAGCTCAAACCAACTTAGATGATGATCTGAAGCTTTTGAGAAAAGAAAGGGCTCCACAGTGTAGTGAACACTACTAGAATCACACCTAAGTATGGAGACCTTCGTAGATAGATCACCTCAGAAGGGCAAAGAAAGCTAGCAGATAGGATTTTCAAATCCTTGCCTTTGAAAAACTATGAAGTATAGAAGGATTGGAAATGAAGGAATTGGAATTGAAGGTGAATTTCCGAAACACTTGAAGCACCAGTTAGCCTGTGGATTAGATGTTGGGCTTCCATAACACTTTGGGAGACATTAATAATTAAACGCTTTTGTCCTTCTTTATCAGAGCTTGGTGGAAATCTAGAACCTGAGGCTGGGAAGGCAACAACTGTGGGCAGAAACAGAGTTCTGAGGTGTCTCACGGGTTCCCTGAGAGGGGCTCGGGTCGCGTGACTTCCTTCTTGGGTGAGTGTAGTAGGAGAGGGATGCTGTCAACTTTACCTGGGAGGTGTGGAGAAGCTGCCATGGGATCTTGTTCAGTGCAGAAATTCTGACTCAGGGTGCCTGGGATTGGGCCTGAGACTCTGCTTTTCCATGAGGCTTCCTGGACATGCTGGTCCTGCTCCATGTAGCACATTTTGGCTGATGGAAATTATAGACCATAGATCAAAGTAGGAAAACTTATTAAAAACCAGATTCTGGGGATCTGTGTTCAAAGCTGCTTCTCCTCCCCTTCTTCCTCCTCCTTCTCCTCTTCCTCGTGATCCTCCTCTTTTTTTTTTTTCTTCCTTTTTCTTCTCTACTGTCTTGTACATTGATCCTTGGGGTTCTGTGCTGCACTACTTCCCAGATCTTCAGTAATTTTTATTTTGAGACTTGGTTTGGTAAGCTGCTTCAGACCTGGCCTGCAGCTGCCATCCTCCTGTGTCAGCCTCTGAATGAGCAGGGGTCACAGCCTGGCCCACCACGCCGAGCTCACCCAGAGCTTCTGTGTAAACCACAAGAGTAGTTTTACAAGAGTTCAAAGCAATTCTGTGGCCTAATCCCATAAGAAACTACAGAATTAGAAATTGCATGACCTGTGACACTGTTCTTCCAGTAAGTTTTCATGGACTGTCCTATTTGTGACTACGTGAATGGTTTTCAGTCTTAGGTAAAAATCTTCCTTTGCATAATGGTGTTTACCTTGCACATTAATGCATATTTCATTTTCTATTCTTACTCTCATGGTACATTCTTCTTCTTCTTCTTCTTCTTCTTCTTCTTCTTCTTCTTCTTCTTCTTCTTCTTCTTCTTCTTCTTCTTCTTCTTCTTCTTCTTCTTCTTCTTCTTCTTCTTCTCCTCTTCCTCCTTCTCCTTCTCCTCCTCCTCATCCTCATGCTTCTCCTTTATCTTTTTGAGACAGGGCCTCACTATGCCTTGAACTCACTTTTGTAGCCCAGGCTGGTCTCAAACTCACACTGATCCTCCTGCCTCAGCCTCCTAAGTGCTGGGATTACAGGTGTGCGCCACCACACCTTTCCTCCTACATCTTCTTACTCACCTATATTCCCATAACATAGTCTCAATAGACTCTGTGTGCTTGGTTACCTTTGCTTTTTTTTCTGGGAGGCAGTGGTATATAATTACATTTACTAAGATCATCCATAATTTCTATTTCAAACATCATGTCACTTACAGGATAAAGGAATTTTTAACTTTTAAGCATGTTTCTGGGTAGTGTTCACAGTACATGCTGATCGTCTTCCTCTGGGGAGTTGATCTATGTCTGTTAGCATCTTCATTGTTCTGCTTTCCACCCTTTCTCTTCCCTCCCTTTTATTTCCTGGTTGCTTCAGTTTTGCATGGGATTTGGTGCTCACTTGTGCTTTGCTGATGTTGACTTTTTCCTTATGTCTGAAGCTCAGTTCTCATTGTGTCAATGGACACTAGGGTATTTTCTCTATCTACCCTGGTTGGGACCAAATAGAGACTAATTTGGACAAACATTCAGAGGCTGACCACAGTCTCTCAGCCACTCTAGGTGCAAGGCTCCTCTCTGCCAATTTGCTATGAGTACAGAAAAAAAACCTCCTGGGGACTGTAACCCTCTGTGGCAATACCAACAACAAGAGAAATTTTAAAAGTATGAAGTGCTTAAAAAGCCTTAGGAGAGTTCTATTATTAGCAGTAGGAAAATATATCACTTTTTAATTTAGTGAACTTAATATCCAAAATTAATTGAAGAATATTTAATTAATTAATATGTCATTAATTCTTGCATGGAGTCTCCCCACCAGCCATGGGCCGCTCAAATGTCTGCTGGAAAAAAGGTCTATTACGTAAATGTCACTCACAGATAGATGGATTTTTTCCAGGCGAAAATGCTACATTCCTTCCCTGTCTGTCTGCTTCTAGCCAGAGAGGGATCATATGTTTTTCCACCCTTAGATGTGGGAACATCTCACTTCTCTATTGTGCAAGTTGGTTGTGAAAGGAGAGTGCCATTGGCACCATGTGTGCCTTGCTAGAGCTATAATTTTCTGTACCTGTTTGGCTTTGGCCAGAGAAAGAAGCCAATGATTAGATGTTGACACTGCTTGGCTTTGGGGGTCACTTTATCCCATTGGGCTGTGAAATCCGCATTCTTGTAATGCCTGTTTCATTTATGCCATTCTTTGCCTGAATATTTGCTACAGTCAAATTCACAGATAAGTAACTCGAAACATAGCCTATCAGAGATGGAGACTTCTACCTTAGAAGTACTCCAGCTGGCTCTATTTAAATATGAACTCCAAAGGATCCAGATTCATAAAAACTTAAGCCAGGAAAAGGTAAGCTGGCCATGGTCAAGTGACTGTAGGCCAGGGACATGGCTCTGGGGCCAGTGGGGCTGGAGCATACTCTGGCTGTTCTGCCTTGCTCATGGGTCACCTGAGGTCCTCGAGCTCACCTTACACACTCCAGCTTGCTGCCGTGGGTAAAGAGGATTAAAGAAGAAAATTGGTTATGCCAGGCTTTATACTTGGCAAGAGCAGTTATCTTTGTTTTGTTCCCAAAGGTCTACAAATGCCTACAACAATTCCTGGGGTAGAGTAGGTGCTCAGTTAGTATTTATTAAATAAATAACTTCCGTTCACAAAGACTAAAAATCCTTGTGTCTTTTTCTAAGGTTCTCCGAATGCCTTTCTACATAGCTCCTCTAAAATTGCTTCTTTGGGGCTGGGGAGATAGCTCTGTGGCACAAGTGCCTGCTTGGCAAGTGCAAAGTCATGAGTTCAAACCCTGGTGGCGCAAAAATAAAAATAAAAATAAAATTACTGCTTCACTAGAATCCTTTTACTGTTCTTGAATATTCTAAGGCAAGAACCCCAACATTGAGCCGGGCGTGGTGGCTCACGCCTGTAATCCCAGCACTCGGGAGG
>PVJA010015400.1:0-45487 GCA_004027025.1 Myocastor coypus | reverse complement strand
AAAAAAAAAAAAAAAATAGGGGGGGGGGAGGGAAGGCAGGCCAAGGATCCTGACCCAGCCTGCGCGCAGGCTCAGCTCCCAGCGGTGTTGTTTGGGCTGGGCTGGAACAGGAAGTTAGTCGCGGGAACGCAGAGGTGGGGCAGAGGATGCAGGGGCTTACCCGTGGCGGGTGCGCAGGCTCAGCTCCCAGCGGTGCGGTTTGGGCTGGGCTGGAACAGGAAGTTAGTCGTGGGAACACAGAGGCAGGGCAGAGGGGCGCAGGGGCTTACCCGCGGTGGGTGCGCAGGCTCAGCTCCCAGCGATGCGGTTTGGTCTCGAATTCTATAATCTTAAATCAGAATTGGAAATGCCAGTATCATTCATGTATTTTTAGGGAAAAATATGTCATAATTCTTTGATTTTTATATCTATGTGTTTTGTTTTGCTAATAGCCTAATTTAAGACAAATAATTGTATTACTTCTATTGCTAATACTAAAGCAGTGGTTCTCAACCTTTCTAATGCTGTGACCCTGCAATATAGTTCCTCATGTTGTGGTGACCCCAAACCAAAAAATAATTTTGGTGGCTACTTCAAAACTGTAATTCCAAATAAATAACATTTTCCGATGGCTTTAGGTCATCCCTATGTTTTGGCCGTTCGACTCCCACCAGGGTTGTGATCCACAGGTTGAGAACCACTGTAGAGATAATATTTTGAAAAACATATGGAGTTTAATTTTTGTCTATATAATATATATATTATGTATATTCAGTATAGACCAAAATATTGTAGATAAAGCCTTAGGAGTAATTTTTTGGTGTATATTTTATGCCATTAACTTAATATAAAGTTATCTTTTTTTTTTTTTTTTTTTTTTTTTTTTTTTTTTTTTTTTTTTTTTTTTTGTCTTTTTGAGACAGGGTCTCGCTATGCAGTTCAGGCTTGCCTTGAGCTCACTTTTGTAGCCCAGGCTGGTCTCGAACTCGCACCAATCCTCCTGCCTCAGCCTCCCGAGTGCTGGGATTACAGGCGTGAGCCACCACGCCTGGCTTAAGTATCTTTATTGCTTCTATTTGTATTAAAATTTTAAGGATTCTTGTTTTATTTTTTCTTTAACTTAAGTTTGCTCTTTAATTTTGAAGAATATAATATTCATATTATGTCATAGTCTGGGGTTTTAGAAGGAGAATGGTGCAATATCAGACATATATTTTACAAGGTTATTGGTAATAATCACCCAAAGAATTATATACAAAAAAAGCACAGGAAATCTATCCATAGACTAAAGACGAAGGAATCCAGCGGAGGGCCTGGATCCCATGATAGTAACCTGTAATAGTCCAGCTGAAGACTTAAAGCTCATAATGATGCCTCCCACAAGTCCAAGTGGAGGCCTAGAGCCCATGACAGTGTCTCATGCAGGGCTGCTTCATGGATTTGCACTGGAAAAGCCCAAGCTCAGTGGTGGAAGCTAGAAAGTCCATGTCAACCCAATGAAAGATCTGTGCTAGCAGGCTGAGGGGTATGGACTGGAGCCAGGAAGCGATGCTCAGGTGCAGATCAGAGCTCGCTAGAAATGGTGAGGTCATGAGCTCCTTCAAAGATGAGGGAAGCGGAGTTTCCATCATGAAGGCCAATATGACAAGCTTCTCCAAGAGGCTGAGCAGTGTGGCATTTTCTCTTCTGGAGCCAGGACGCAGTGGTTAAGATGAGGGCCAGAGCTCCCCCAAATGGAACCCATAGCCATTCTCAGTGACAACAAGTGCTTGAGTTCCTCTTCCAATGAGAACACCCAAGTTCCTTAGCAAAGCCAGCATGATAAGGACTCCCAACAGAACAGTCCGAGAGAACCAGCAGCTCCCTAACAGCTTCACAACAATTTCTACAGACAGCTTCCCCAATAGCCCCCTTCTTCTCCAGTTCTATTTTTTATGCTGCCATCAACAATCCTCCCATGGGCCTCCCACACCCAGTCCCATACTGGTTCAGTTCAGCTAGGTGTTACAAATTGACCACCAGTTGCCAATCCACCACATTATTCCATAAAACAAACTAAATACACTGTGTTCACAAGGATCTACTTACATTTCTGAATTCGCTTCCTGTAGGGAGCTATTCCTATTAGTTTACTTATTGCTATCATTTGTTTTTGAAAATATAGGTATGCGTTTACATTTATTGGTTTTAGTCAGCATGTCATTCCTAGGTGCAAAATACCTAGGCAAGCAACTTAATTAGGGAAGGTGTTGGGACTCTTGGTTTCGGATGTCCCAGCCCATGGTCAGGCAGCTCCATTGCTTCGAGGCCTGTGCAGCACAGCAGCAGGTTGCAATGGGTCCTAACTTCTCACCTGACTGCAACCAGAAAGAAGAGAGCCAGTGTACCCTGTCGGCAACGTCTTGCTTTCGTTCCAGTTGGAACCTAAGCTCCCTGGATAGTGCTGCCTGTCTTCAGGACTGGTCTCATCCCTGTTTGCTGTCCTATCTGACCAGCTCTGGAAACACTGTCATAGACACAACCAAAAGTGTGCTTTACTGATTTCCTAGTTTCTCAGTACAATAAAGTTGAAAAGTAGAATATTAATCACCATGTATATATACCCTCCACACTATTATCTTGATCGTTCACCATAAATATTCTGCTAAGGATATTCTGTAAAACCAATTTGATAGCTGTTTGGAAAATCTATTGGAGCTGCTGGAAGCTGCTAGTTGTGTTTGGTTATTCTGCTGCAAGACCCTGTCATGCTGGCTTTCCGGGTCAGCAGATGAACTCAGTTGTTCTTGTCAGAAGAGGAGCTTCGGACATAGTTTTTACAGAGAATGGCCTTAGTTAATTTTGAGGGAGTCCTGGTCTTAATGTTGACCATTGCTACCTGGCTCCAGAGGGGAAGATGGCGCACTGCTCAGCTTCATGGACAAGCTTGTCACATTGTCTACCTGAAGGGGACTCAGTTTTCCTCATCATCAGAGGCGCTCAGGACCTTACTGTTGCTGAGGACGACTGTGCTACTTTTTCTGGGGGAGAGCAGCTCTTGTTTTTACTTTGAGCATTGCCTCCTAGCTATAACAGATTCTTTATTGGGCTGGCATAGACTTTTTCACTTTCACCACTGAACTTTGGGCCTTCTCAGTACAGATTCATAAAGTAGGTCTGCCTGCGACATTTTCAAAAGCTCTAGACCTCTAGTTGAACTTGTGGGAGGCGATCTTTTGGGCTCTAGGTTTTTAGCTGAGTCATGCAGAATACTACTGTTATGGTTTGTATATAGGTGTCCCCTCAAAACCTCATGTAGTCATGGGGTGGCTTTGGAATTTGTAATTGATTATTGTGGAAATGGGTGTTGCCTCTCCTCTGGGGCAAGTGATTTGCGTTCCAGTGTAAGGGAGGAAGAGAAGTTAGCTGCTTGAGCAGCTGCAAGCTCTCTCAGTGCTCTTGCTCTCTGCCCACCACCATGGAAGGTTGCTCTCTGCCATGTGCCAGTTTGTTTTGGAGCCAGCTGAAAACGGACTGAAACCGCCAGTAACTGTGAGCTAAATAAACCTTTCCTTCCCTCATTTTGAGAGTCTGGTGTTTGTCCGAGCAATGAGAGAAAGAGTAACTGAGACAACAACCATGAGATACCAGCCCTTAGCTGGATTGTTCGGTCTTTAGTGTGTGGACAGATCTCCTGCATTCTTTGTGTGTGATTTATTGTGAAATAACCTTATAAAATAAAAAAAGCAATTTTATAGCTCGTTTTTGATCCACATACATATGAATATACCATGAATAAAAAGTAATATTCCATTATATGGATGGACAATCAGTGTATAAAGATGATACTTTTTGTTTTTGTAGTGCCGGGTTGAACACACAGCTGTGGTCATGCTAGGTAGCTAAACCAGGGACCACATGTTATGGATTGTGTCTAGTTGTCCCCCCAAAGTCTCACATGGTTGTAGGACATACTTCTACAGTTTGTCATTAACTCATGATCCATTGGGATTATGGGTATGAGTGCTACTGGGATTACGGGTATGAGTACTAAACCCAGCCTGGGGCAGATGGCCTGAATGAAACTTAAGGGAAACAGACTTCTCCTCTGTAGCCATTGTTGCTGCGACTCCTCCCTTCACTCTCTTGCTCTTTGCCCCACCAGGAAAGGTTGCTCTCTGCCATGTGCCACTCTGCCTTACAGCCAGCTGAGTATGGACTGAAGCCTCCAGTAACTGTGAGCTAAATAAACCTTTCTTGCCTTCATTTTGGGTGGTGGGTATTTGTCCCAGCACTGATGAAAGAGCAGCTGAGACACCAGCTTCCTTATGCCTGATATGTGAGCTTTCACGGGTCTTTTTGAACCATCAAACCTCAGCTGAATATATTTTCAAAGAAAAATGAAATTATTCTTTCAATCTTTGTGACATTTATCATTATGCCTTGTATACATTTATTTAAATTAATTCAAAGAAATTTAAATTATATTATTTTTGTTTTCAGATGGGGCCTCATATCACTTCTCGACCTTTTGGCTAAGATCAAGTGAGATGGGGCCTCACTATATATCTTAGGTTACCTTTGAATTCACTGTGCAGCCCAGGCTGGCCTTGTACTTATAGCAGTCCTCCTGCTTCAGCCTTGAAAGTGCTATGATTATAGGCAGCACCACCACACCTGGCTTAAAAGTTGTATTGTACTTTTGTCTTATGATTCTGGGGCTTGAGCCCAGGGCCTTCACATTGAGCTACTTCCCTGACCCTTCGGATATATATTATTTCTGTTTGTTTCATGTTTTATTTTTAAGATCAAGTCTTAATTTGTCTAGGTTGGGCAAACTTGAAATCCTCCTTCTCAGCCTCCCAGGAAAGGATTAGAGGTGTATATTACCTGCACACTAAAAATCTCCTATTTTCAGGATAGGTCTCTCTATGTGTTTTTAAGCTCCCTAAAGACAGAGCTACTACATCATTTCTGTCAACCCATGCTGTATCTGCTCTGAGTTCTTTGCCACGAATTTATTTTTCTCCTTTCTCTGGATGAAATCTCCTTTCTGGATGTTAGGAAATGAGTATTTTCTGGGGGAAAAAATAGGAGCAAATGCACAGAAACAAGATGGAAGATGGCAAGGATGTGTTTGGATACAGGATGTCACCCCTGTGGAGTACAGAGCAGGTGCAGTGAAAGGAGCAAATGCATTTTCACTGAGCCCTAACAGAGAAGACACATGGTCCAGCCCAAGGGAAGTCTTATTTGCTGGCCCACAGTGAAGCAGGAACGAATGCGTATATTGACATTGGACAAATCTCAAGGATAGGAAAGTGTTAAAGCAAAAGTGGTGATGGTGGCAGGAGGTATCTGGTTCATCCTCAGACAATATGGCCTTGACTGAGTGTGGTCAAGCCTTGAGAATGCTCAGTCTTTCTTAGGATTCTGATTCCCCAGCTCACTTTCTACAACCACAAGCATAGTCTGTTCAACTTCATTCAGCCTTTTTGCTTTTGAATCTTTAATTATCTGCTCCAGTGTTCTTCTCATCTTTTCCAGATAAGGGCTGGTGACTTTTTGCTTTTTTTTTTTTTCTCTCACATGTTTGATGCATAGAAAAGAAAGATAGGACTGAAGTAGCTCAGTGTCCAGTGGTCTTCACATTTTATTGTTTGAGTGACCAATGTTCTCAAAATTTCAGAACTTCATCAGTAGGTCTAATTTTGATTTCCATGCATCTGGATCACTGGAGAGGTCAGCATAGCAGGTGCATCTATGTAGATGGCTAAAAATATAAGTAATTAAAGGGTAAAGAATATCAGTAGATCCCACTGACCTTTACAGCTAAGGCTCTCAGTACCCTTCAGAGCTATTAGAGGGTCCTGCAGGTTTTACTACCAATCTTCCATGTTTTTCTGATTTGCTACTCATGTTGCTTGAGCTGGAGTACTTTCCTACCAGAGACACCAGAGATGTATTACGCATATCCTGGACCCATACTGGCACCTGAGTATGTCCATATGCAAAGTAGCTCTGCCCCCCAAGCCAGCCCCAAATACTATGTATTACTGTGCACTTATCTGCATCTAAGCACAAACATGTCACCTGCTCCAAGCTCCACCTTAGCATGCTCATTGCCGGACCCTTAGATGCTACTGAGCTCCCTAATGGCTTTAGTGAACACAAGGAGCCCTGTGACTTTCATTCCAATAAATGATACAGCTTCTGGTGTTGCCCAGACTCCCAGTCATCACTCCCTTTTCTGATCCACAGTCAGTACAGATTCTCTATCACATTTTTTGCCGTGGTTTGATTGGATGCCATGTCTTTACTCTGATACTAAATCTTTCCCTATTATGCTGTGCCTAGCCTCTGCTGCCCTTGAGGTTTGAACAATGATGCAAAAGAGACAGAAACAACCAAAGGAGAGACCAGGTGAGCAATGACAGAAGTAGATGAAAGATGAAGTACCATGTAAACACCATGAGATAGGTACCACATAAATATCATGACACAGGGCCTGGTGGGATGGCTCAGTGGTCTAAAGCGCCTGCTTGGGAAAGCTTGGGTGGCTTCAGGGATCGTGCTGAGCCAGCCATAAAAATGAGTGAATAAACAAACAAAGGTTCTGAAACAAGGAAAAAATAAATAAAAGAAAAAATTCTTAAAAAACAAAACAAAACAAAACCATCATGACACAGTGTCTGTGTTAAAAGAAAGATGACCAACTAGCAATGCCATTTAATTGAATACAGCACCAAGGCATTGAATAAAGTAATTGTGTCACTTGATATACCAAACCAATGGAGAAGAATGCTTCCACATATTGTTTTTACATCTCACTCTTATAATTCTGTGATTCATTACTGGAGACAAGTCTAGGCTCCAGGAATTTGGCAGTAACAGATATTCTTGGTGCCAATACTCCGGCATAAGGAAGGTTAATTGTGAAGGCTGCTCTTGGCTTTAGCTATCTATACAAGCACTTTGTGTCTCAGTGCAATTAATTATTAAGAACTGTATCATGAATCTCTTGGTGCATTTAATGTAAGAACACAGCCGTCATAGCTAGGATTTCTCAGTCTAGCAGGTTACCTGGTTACCATTTGTAGAATTTAAGTAAGAGACTTTTATGTGGAGGGTGAGAGAAAATAAGAATTACAGGGGCAATTCTGAGCTTCTCTATGTGGACTTGGGTCTTCAAGCTATAGTGTTCAAGAATTAGAGGGCAGAGGAAAGAGGTAGTGGGTTTGCTTTCAACATTATTAAGGTTAATTAGGTAGCATCTTCATAATGTATGACTGTAGAAATCCACTAAGCAAGATAGAAGCTCTTTTCAATCTTTTCAAAATAGTGTATATTTTCATAATGTTATGCAAATTACTTTTACTTTGGTCATCAATCATTTGAATCTTTCACACACCTCATTTTCAACAGAGAGAGCAGAAGGATTTGCTTCAATAAAAGATGGCTGAGGTATTGGCACATCTTTCCATTTTATAAGACTGCATTCAACAGTGAACTATGGGTTGAAATTAGGTAAACTTGCAGTGCTAAATACATTGAGGAAAAGCTTACACAAACTCTTCACCTACTTAAAAATTTCAAATAACCGTAGTAAAATCTAACTGATGGTCCCATCTCCATAGCTTCCCCAGAGCATCTGCTTTCCCTTGCACATTGCTGTCAGCACTGCTGTAGTTGGTTATATACTGGACAGGCTGCATGGAAGTCCTTGGTGGGAAGAAACTAAAAATGAGTTCTAGCCCCTCTCAGAAAGCGCTGGGACTTGCGGTCCTGGACACACACACACACACACACACACACAGAGCACTATATTTCTTCAACTAATATTTTTGCTTAGTGGTCCATTTTAATTATGACATTCTTTGAGAGAAACACTGCATCAGCTCATAGAGAGTCCCTAGAGGGAGGTCTTTTCTTGACCCGATGCATCATGGGAAAGGTATCACCACAACAACTGTAAATTTGCAAATATAAAAAGGTCTTTTATTCCTGAAGCTCTTCTTTACCAATCTGATTTTGCTACTTGAGAATTAGTAAAGGGTGCAAAACATAACTGACATAAGTACTCTTTCCAGACCATTGTCACAAAACCATTAGAGAACCCAGAAATGTAGATGTTTTGCAGGCAAACACAGAAAATTCATATCTGGATACTAGATGTATTGATTCATAAGGGGAAAATGGATAAATATCTATGCAGTCTCTTCCTTCCGCAAGATTCTGCTTATAGGCGGAATTGTTCTTTTTCATTTCCAGGGTGGTTTGGAAGGTAGGAGCTAAGTGGCCTAATTGTTCAAGCTGAGAACAGGGAGGCAGCAGGGTCAGCTAACTTCCTCCTGATTGAATGGAGAATCAATGGACACCTCTGGGGCTGTAGATTGGCCCCTGCCTCTCAGCTTCTGCTCCAGTGAACTCTGGAAGATAAGACCGAGCAGACAGTCAATCGACCCACCTCGGAGGCTGCCTTCTTGACCTTCCCTTCGGCATCTGCCACGCCTGTGTCATGTCATGTGAGTAATATCAGTTTCTTCTGGCTGAGGAAGCTTGCATCCGCAGCAAAGGTGGCGTTCCTTTTGGCCACATTGAAACCATCAGTCCAAGTGCAAGTTTGTCTGTTCAGCGCTTGATATAGGAGACGGCTCTGGTCAGGAGGAGCAAGTTTAGCAGAGTCAGCCATGTTCAGTTAAGCAAGATCTCCAAATCCAGGAGGCATGGTCAAATGGGAGGAACATCATTCCTTTACAGGCTTAGGACTAAAAAAATAAGTCAACCTCAATCAGGAAGGAAAGACACATCTTAAATAACCTGCAAGCCCAACATCAGTGGGGCTTTCACCTGGCTATGCAACGCTTTTTGGTCATGTACCCTTTCGTGTGGAAACAAGCATTGCCAGAAAGGAAGTGAGGCTGCCTGAAGACATCAGGGAGAAGGACATTGGAGGAAGAAATCATAGTGCCCGTGCTGTTCCCTGAAGGAAAGTATTCCTCTTCCTTCTCCACCCCCTGCCGTCCTGGCTTACTCTATAGTGAAGAAGAGAGGGAAAGGCAGTTCACAGGCATCTCCATTCCTGTCCCTTAGACAGAGGGTGTTCTATGTTCAGCAGCGGGTGTTGCCCTATTTCTTTTTCTGAGCTGTGCCACTGGGGCCAAAGCTCTCTTTGCTGCACCTAATCTGCGTTTGAAGTTCAGCTTTTCTAAGGGTGTGAAACCTTCTCACAGCACACATGTATGAAAGCCACAGGCTATTTTTCATTTCTCCTTTTATTGCATCTTTTCACATTATGCTTTCCCTTTTTCCCCCTGCTAGAGCCTCTCCTGGGGGCAAAATTAAGCCCTGAAAAATAGAAGAGACTTCCCAGCCTCTGGGCTTGCCTTCCTCCTCCACAGAATAAAATGGCCCCAACTGGCCTCATGGTCCTGGCAGAGTGGACCCTGAGCACCCAGGATTTTCATCACCATGGCCATGCTCCATGGTGGGAACCAGTTTTCCCTCAAGTATTTCTGGGTGCTCATTGCAAGTAACTCTTTCTTTGCAAACCAAGGCACAGACTTAAGAGTTCATTTGTTTGCGTAAAGAATTTAAATCTGGTGGGGAGACAGCAGTTAAAACTTCTGCAAGCTGAAGGGCTCTCTGATTGTTTCCTTTTTTGGAGGAAGGGCAGTAAGGAGCACTATGCAGAAGAGTCACCCGTACTGTCACAGTTAAGTTTGACTTCTTGTGTTTTTCTGAAGTGAGAGGTCCTTGAGAGCAGTTGGTCCCAGGATGAGTGACGTCCAGTGTTTTGGGATCAGTGAAGCAGCTGGGAATTTGTTTGATTCCAGGGCCCCAATGCAGAGCTTCTGATTCCATAAGTTTGCAACAATATATGAGGTTGGGACTTTTGCATTTATTACTCTTGGGCACTTAGAGTTTGAGGGAAATTTACTCTATAGATTAGGTCTTTAAAGTCTGATTTTAGTTTTTTCCAAGTCCTTTCCTCCTTTCCTCTTATCCTTTATTCTCTCTCTCTCTCTCTCTCTCTCTCTCTCTCTCTGTGGTATTTGCATTATCAGTTATGCTATTCACATCAAGTCATTTGCCACAAATAGTTATTAAGTGCCACATACAATGGGTGATTTACTCTTCAGAAGATTCACTATTCTGTTTTATAAGAATACAGCTCATTGTATTTAGATAAGCTTTCATGAGAGAAAAGGAAAATGTTCAAGTTAGCCTTCTGGGGATTATGAATAACATTCATACTATTTGTTCTATACTCCTTAGTATCCCAAAGAAAGCGTGCCATGAAAATGGACACAAAAGTGGAACTACAGGCAAAAACCAATTGCAACACTTTTCTGCAGGTCTGTATCTAGTTTACACATTATTTTAATAGCTCGTTGGAAGCACAGCGTAAGGCAATTGTTTTTGACATGGTATTATCCAACACCTCAAAGGAGATCTTAGTGTCTCTAGGGTCTGTCCATCAAATGCTGATAGCACTTCCCGGTCATTGTGGAAGCCAATATAAAATTAGGTGCTTAGAAACCCCCAAGAGCACAGTAGCCTGTCCCTAGTCGCCTTCATCTTTCTTCCACAACAATCACCAGAGTAAACTTTCTAAAATGTAAATCTGATAACTTCACTCTCCACTACTCAAAATTCTTCAGTGAATCCTCATTATCTGCAGAGAAGATTCAAACTCTATCAGTTTCAGACTCAACATCCCTAGAGTCCTGGCCTTATCTATCTCTCAGCATCATTTCTGCTCGTCTCCCCTACCTCATCTCTCCTACCAATCGTATTCTATTATGTGCTCTTTCCTTAAAAACTCCCAATTCCCTCTGCTGCACTGCCCTTTCCCTGACTTTCCTTCTACCTGGCTGACTTGTTCCACATCCTTCATGACTCAGATAAAGCATATTGTGCCTTTGCCATATCGAGCATGGACAAGGGGGCTGGCAGCAGGGACACACTTCTTCTGTCACTATTCTCAGAGCAATGCACTACAATTGTTTAATTCTTTTCTTTTTAAGACAATGAAGACATTTTGTATCATACTAGGCATAGCAATGTGGCTGACGGTGGATGCCCTGAAAATACCGCATGACCCACTTACAGCAGACATTTGTCCTAGCCACTACAGCTCCAACTGATTCCACAGTGGTGAAGGTTGTAAGAATTTTATTTCACGTCACTTACATAACCTTACATGAGAACCCAGAATGTTGACAGCTCATTATATCTGCCAGCCGCCATTCAGAACTGCCAGATAGCTCCTGGATTGGAGAAAGGAACACGTTGTGAAACACTCGTCTGCTGGAGGAAGAAGTGGCTTAGAGAAGAGAAGACTCAGGCATGTAGTTCTGGAGCTCCAGGAACACCGATCCCTTTCTCTCCAGCATCCTGGCTCTGGATATCCTGACGTTCTCCATTTTTCTCTGAAGCGACAGCTAATGTTATGGGTCAAGTGTCTGACCCCTAAAATATAAATTGAAGTCTGACCTTCAGTCTATCAGCAGGTGACCTTATTTGGAAAGAGGACCTTGAAAGAGGTAACTGAGTTAAAATGAAGTAATTAGGAAGGATCCTAATCCAATATGGTAGGCTTTATTGAATATATTTTCCTTATAAAAAGGTGAAATTTGGACAGAGATGAACACAGAAGGACGAAATTATGAACAACCGTGGAGAAAATAGTATGTGAACACGAGGGATTGAGTAATGAATGCATCTACAAAACCAGGAATGCCAAGCCCACGAGCAAACTGCTGGAGGCTAGGAAGAGACAAAGAAAAGAATATTCTGTGGGGTTCTTGCAGATATGGCTGCTCAGACATCTTGATTTCCATATCAGGCATCAGGACATGTAGAAAATAAACTTTCACCATTTAAATCTACCCCACTTGTATTGCATTGCCACAGAGAACCTGGGAACTTAATATTCACTGAAATTGTTTCAGTGAATATTAAGTTCCCAGGTTGTCTGTGATAGCTCTGTAGCACAAGTGCCTGCTTGGTAAGTGCAAGGTAGAGAATTTGAACCCGGTCCTGGAAAAAAAAAAAAAAGAAAGAAAAAGCATGACCCCGCTCTGTGGCACAGACTCCTGTGCTTCGGGGGCCACACCCAAGCCTTGGCATGGAACTTTGGCCTGGCTTAAGGTTGACCTGAAGTGCGAGCAGCTGCCTCCAACCACCTGACCCTGCCTTAGGGAGAGCTTAAGGGTCCCAGTGGCATGCTAAAAGTCCGGTGGCTTCCAGGAGTTATTTTTCTGCCAGCTTGCATCTGCCTTTTGTCTGCTCTGGCAAGGACCTCAGGTTCTCTAGCCAGACTGAAGAGGTACGTTGCTCAGCCCCAGCCACCCCACTCCTGCTGATCTGTGTTCAAGTGTGTGTTGTCATCCTGCTGTACTTGAAGGTCCTACAAGAGAGGATGGGGACTGGGAATGTGGCCCCCCTTTCAACGTGGGGTAGGGACTGTGCATGTACACAATAAGCAGAGTTCACCTATTAACTCTGAGGTTTCCACTCTGGAGAAGGATGAGATCTTTTAAGCAGAGGCAGTGTGACCGCAGTCCCACATGACAGTTTGAAAATTCCTCCACTGATTCTAAATGTGGCCCAGGGATTTGGCTCCCTCAGACACCTGGTGGCTAGAACAGCAAAGATGGAGGTCATGTCCTTGGGGTCCTCTTCTGTCTTCTGCTAGGCAGCCTCAGCTCTGCTCCTAGCTTCAGAATCCAGACTAGACTCCCAGGAGTCAGTAGTGCACTGCTGCTTCCTCCTAATTTTAGAATAACATTCAGGGGGAAAATATCACATACCCAAATTAAGAAGAGTTGCCTGCTGTGTTCACAACAGTTTAGGAAGCAGAAAAAATTAAAATTCAAGAAACTGTCTAGGCAATTAACAAAATCAGTTGTGTTAGTCAGCTTTCTGTTGTTGTAACACACACCCAATGTATAGCACCTTACATGGAGAAAATATTTGACTGTGGGTTTTATTTCATAGTGTTTGACCCTGTTGCTTTAGACATGTGCTGGGACAGTGCTGGTTTCAGGCATCTGTGGTAAGGAACTGCTCAATTCATGCAAGAGCTCAAAGAGAGAAAAAGCAAGGCCTGGGGTCTTAGTACTCCTTTGAAGACACACACCCAACAACCTAACTTCTTTCTATGAGTCCCCACATCGTCAAAGCTCCAGCCCCTTCCCAATAGCACCACAAGTTGGAGACCAAGCCTTGAACATATAGGATTTTAGGGGGATATTTTCAAACTATAACATTTCATTCCCTTGCAGAATAAAATTTTATCTTCAAGTGACCCTATAGACCTAATAGTTCTGGCAAAAGTCCATCTTGAGTTTCTTCTGAGACTCAAGGCAAATTTTTAGCTGTGAGCCCCTATAAAAACCAAGAGCATATGGCACATTTTCAAGAGAAGTTGACACAGAGTAAACATTCCTAGTCAAAAAAAAGGAGGAATTGGGCCGATCAAGGAGATGGCAGGGCAAACAAATCCTGCAGCTCTGTGTCTGGCACCTAGGGTGCAGAGTGGCCGGGTGTAAGCTCCAAAGTGCTCGGACAGCCACCTTTATGATCTTACGGCGGCAGCCCAGATGGCCATTATTCTGGACTGGCTCTGCCTGCCGCTGGTAGCTCAGCAGGCATTCCACACTCCTGACACATCTAACTTCCTGAGGTCCCCACTGCAGCCTCAGCTTACAAATTCACTCACGGACAGCTACGTGAAGGAATTCTGACCCTGCCTCATACTGCTTGCCTTTCAGCCTTTACTCTAAGGCCAGCAGAAATCTCCCTGGCTCCTAACTCAACCTGCCTGCCAGCTCAGCGCCATAAGGAGAACACCAAGGTATGAGACAAATATGAGTCATACTCAGCCATTTAGACCATTGGCTGTGTAGCTGCTGAGAGCCTGGCACCTGAACGTGAGGCAATTCACCACGTTGAAACTCTGCTTCCCACAAAAATCACAGGGCACACGTAAAATACAAATTCTTTACCACAGGGTTAGATCGTGTGGTCTTTAATCCTTTTCTCCATATCAGTCCTAGAGAAATAACCTTCTAGCTGGCTCTCTGCAAACAGAGTAGCCCAGGAATGCTTTTGAAAGGCAGGGACACTTTTACATCATTGGGCTTGCAAAGGGGAAGGTCTCAGGGATCTTCAAAATGCTCTTAAAGTATATTTACTCTTGTTCTGATGCAAGGAACTTAGCTTTCTTTTTTTTTTTTTTTGTTTTGTTTTGTTGACTGGAGCACATCCCTTTAGCAACCACCTTCTCGTTGGCTAGAACTTTCCACAGGCTTCTTTCTGTCACACTGCAAGTTTTTCGAGCCTTTCCACTCTGAGTTTTGCTGCTGTTTCTGGTAAGAAGGACCTAATAGCAGTCGCTCCAAAACCTGAGTGATGTGCTGCCTTAAGGTCCCCTTCACCCCAATAACTAGTTCACTGCTTTAAACTCTACTTCCCACAAAAATCATCGGACACAAATAGAAAGCAAATTCTTTACCACACTGTAAAGAGGGTGGTCTTTAATCCTTTTCTCAGTAGAGTCCTTATTTTCATCAGCAATATTACCAGCACAATCCTTATTGTCCTCATTGCTATAGTATTCTGCTTTTCCAGATCTTCAATAGTATCACCTTTTAATTCACAGAATTCAACATTTTATCTGACCCCTGCCCCAAATCTTCTAAACTCTCCTGCAAACTAATCCCAAAGGTTTCTGAATCATATCATCTGGTATAGTTATACCCATAATCCCACTTTTGATGCTGGTTTTTGTGTATTGGTCAGCTTTTCATTGCTGTAACAAATATGTCAGATGAATCAGCTTGTAATGAAGAAAGGTTTAGTTTGGTTCAGTTTCAGAATTAGGTCCATAGTGGCTTAGCTGGCTGGGAAGATAGCTCCGTGGCACAAGTGCCTGCCTGTCAAGTGTAAGGTTGTGAGTTTGAATCCCAGTCCCGCCAAAAAAAAAAAAAAAAAAAAAGTAATTTCATAGTGGCTTAGCTCTGGTGCTTTGTCCCCCTGGCAGCACAGCACGTTGGAGCAGGAGCATACTGAAGAGAAGCTTACTTCATGGCAGATGGGAGACAGAGAGAGACAAGAGGGAGGCAGAGATAGAGATAGAGACAGAGGCAGAGACAGAGACAGAGACAGATAGACAACCAGGCAGGTCCCAATATCTCCATGAAGTGCCTGCCCCCACTGACCTAACTTCTTCTCAGTAGGCCCATAGTGCTAAAGGTTCCAACACTACCAGCAGTGCCCTAGGACAGCAACCAACGCTTTAGCAGATGGACCTTTTAGGGATGCTTTCAATTTCTTGTACTTCTAAAGGATTTTATGAGCAGAGGGTGGAGAGTGAGGCCAGTGAGTATCAGAGAAGACTAAAGAAGGCTTCCAGCCCAATGCCTCCCCCTGATTAATGGACTTTGCAATCCTCCCATACTCTGGTTTCTCATCAGATCATGGAAGTCTTTTGCCTTTTACAGTCTTTGAAAGACTCTGGTGGAGCCACCCAAGTTGCGGTCTCCTGAAGGGTGATCAAGGCAAATATCTGAACTGAGAGTGGCTAACAATAAAGGAAGGAAGCTTTTATGTGACTTGGAATGACAAAAATTGTCTGAATAGGGCAAGAAACAGCTACTGATGTTGACACAAGTTCAGAGACCTGTGATATCGTTCTAATGACTCATAAGTTCCGAGGTTCCTACAATAGCATGATTATCTCTCTACTGGGGTTTTAAAAGAAATTGGTACTGGGTATGGTATACATCTATAACCCCAGCACTCTGGAAGTCTGAGGCAAGAGAACTCACAAGCCCAGGCTGGTAAACAAGCAAAATTATGACTCTAAATATGCATTTTTATGAAGGGTTAGAAATGTTGCTCAGTGCCCAGGTCCTGGAATCAATGAGGTGGGGGGGGGGGTAGAATAAAAAGAAAACCATTGGTATGTGGTATTACATTGTAAATAATTCATTCATGAAGATAAAAACACTGCTGAAATGATATCTGTAAACTGATAAAAACCTATATGAGAGCCAGCCAAATAGCTCAGCAGATTAAAACACCTGCAAGCAGGTGCAGGGGCCAGGAGTTGGATCCCCAGGCCTGCCACACCAGCCCTGTGCACAGTTGTGCTGAGACAGCAATTAAGACTGGGTGTGGTGGCACATGCCTATAATCCCGGCTCTTGGGAGGCTGTAAATAGGCAGAGCATTATCAGTCTGATCTAGTAGTGAGATCCTGAACACCTTGTAGACTCTTCCCTAAAAATACAAAAAAATACACAAACAAAACAAAAAAACAACCTATACAATATCTCTGTTCAAGAAAGAGATGAGAACATTAATAGAACCCATGTTCATTCTTATTTTCAAAACTTCTTAGAGATAGCTGGAGCTCTTGAGATGGTTAAGTGTACCACTCCAAGGTTCGGCCATAGGAGTTTAGGAGTTTTTGCTTGTCGGAGCTGCAATCTCTCTTTCCCTCTGGGGCATCCTGCTAGAGCTGGTTAGGGGAAGGAGCGTCACCAGATACCAGGATACACAAGGCAACTAACTCCCGTATAGAGTTCTTGTGGGTTCCCACTATGTGTAGCAGAAATGAAGAGACAGAAAGACCCTGGAAGCGTGTTACTGAGGCTTGCTTCTTGGTAGCCCACCCCAGGTCCTCCAGGAGGTACTTTTACTTGTGCTTTTATTTTTCCTCTTTTTGTTGTGCCAAAATTTTCTCTGCAGACTCAGTTTTCCCCTCACTATTCATTTTTACTTTTCAGATAAACTTTGTCACTCTTTTGGCTTGTTTTATATTTTCAATTCCAGAAGAACCGAGAAGCCAAGAGGTGAGCACCTAAAAAGCTACACAACACCATTATAAAGCGTAAGAAACTTGCTTTTGAAATTACTTTCTAAAAAAATCTTTTAGCTATTTATTTGGTAGAGGATCTCCCTACGCAGATCAGACTCATAGTGATCCTCTACTCTCGGCCTCCCCAGCACTGGTATTACAGGCATGCTTCACCATGCCCCATTTCCATGGCTGACTCAGCCAGCACAGCATGAGGAACCAGGTTTGATATCAGGGATCAGTCCGGGGTCCTCATGTTTGCCAGGCAGGTGCTTAGACTGCCAAGTTATCTCCCCAGTCCTGGAATAACTTTGAATCTTTTTTTTTTTTTTTTTTTAATTTTTATTTTAGGGAAGGGTCTACAGTGTATTCAGAGTCTCACTACCAGATCAGACTCGTAGTGATCCGCCTGTTTACAGCCTCCCAAGAGCTGGGATTACAAGCGCACACCACCCATTCCCAGTCTCAGTTGCCGTCTCAGTGCATCCTGGGGCGCAGCAGGTCTAGGATCAAACCCTTAGCCCCTGCACCTGCTTGCAGGCACTTCACTGCTGAGCTACTTGGCTGGCACTGGTATCTCATTTTTAATACTGCCTCAACTTGGACTTTGATTTGGGCAAAAGTATATCTCTATTATTTCAAAAAGTGTTCATCAAGACCATATAACTGCTATCACTAACAAATGCCCTGTGAAGCTTACCCTTGACAGA
Organism: Myocastor coypus; assembly: GCA_004027025.1. Classification (NCBI taxonomy): domain Eukaryota; kingdom Metazoa; phylum Chordata; class Mammalia; order Rodentia; family Myocastoridae; genus Myocastor; species Myocastor coypus. Next base: position 27,947 of record PVJA010015400.1, on the reverse strand, counting down.
CAGAGCCCGCTTGCTGTACAGATAAGATAGAAAAGAGGTAGCAATAACTTTTCTTTTTCTCCTCATAGTGTTTTAGAACAAACCACAAAAGTGTATTGGTGTTGGCCCAGAAGCTGACTCAACCTTGAACTGTCATAGACCTTGGAAATCGACCTCTGAGGTTGACTAGAAAGCAGGAATGGGCAGCAGCACCTAAGTGAGGACCCGGGAGTCATGGCCATTTTTCTCTTGCTGAAGCTGGAGTGAAGAGGGACTCAGAATAAAATCATAGAAATGGGAGTTTTTCTACCTAGCTCAACAGCCCAGGGTTTGCACTCTTCTGCAGTCTCACCTCTGTGGACCTCATAAGCTGAGGATGACCTTCCATGCCTGTGCTTACGTGCTGTGCCAGATCTGAATCATCCAGACCTTCAGATGTACAAGGTTAATGGGGACTGAATCCTGCGATCTCATATTCTTATGTTTAATCTCTAACCCCTAGTATCTCAGAATGAGACTGCATTTGGAGAGAGGGGCTTTAAAGAGCTCAGATAAAATGAGATCGTTGGGGTGACATTCCAACCCACAGCAGAGGTGTTCTCCTAGAAGACGAAGAGACACTAGAGATGTGAGCACACAGAAGGAAGGCTACGTGGAAACACAGGAGGCGACCATCTGTCTGCAAGCCGAGGGCAAGGGCTTCTGGTGAAATCAAACCTGCCAACACACTGACCTCAGATTTATAGGTTCCAGAATGGTGAGAAAATTAATTTGTGTTCTTTAAACTACTCCGTTTGCGCATTTTGTGACAGCAGCCCTTGCAGACTTGTGCGGTGAAGCTCACACACTATTTACTGACACGAAGGACTTCTCTGTCTTCCACTGGGGGAAGCTCTTTCTTCTGCCACAACCAGCTCTGCCTACACTGAAACACGACAGCATCCCTGGCCTTGTCAAAATCTTCTGTACAGCAGTACAGTTGACTGAGTGTTTCAAATGCCAGTTTTCCCATAGCTGCTTATGAAACTTATGACTGCCTGCAGACAAGTAAAAGTGCTAGGGCTTAAGAAGAATGAAAGTAACACAGGCCTGGAGAATGCCTGCTAAACAACCAACGGATTTCCTGCACAGTCAAGAAATCTTTAAAATGAAAACTGCCTCAAGTACATTTTTTAAAGAAAATTGAAACTCTCAGGGGCAAGGGCAATATCATAAGAAATGCTTTTTTTTCCTCAGCTAGGAGAAGAGAAACCAAATTCTAAAAGAATAACACTAACAACACCTAAAGCTTTAAAAAGCTAATCATTTTAAATTGCCAGTCAATTTGGTGGCTTCCTTTTTCTCTTAAAATACTATATGAGATTTCCCTTAATCCAAATATATATATATATATATATATATATATATATATATAATTAAGTTAGAATTATTAACAAGTTTTTTTTTGCCAATTAAATACCATATTTCAGAACATATTTTCTGAAGCCATGCAAAAATGTTTCGTTCTGAAATGGGAAGTTACTTAAATGATTTTCTGGATGAAAGTTAGTAAGATACTTTAAAAAAAAAAAGATTAACAAGATGGTACCTGAAAATTGAGACCACACAGCAAAATTTGCCCAGACTGGGTTCAGAAAAGTGGCTCTTATGGAAGGAAAAGACACTGGTGTAGCATCAGGCAGCTGAGATTGAAGACCAGGGTTGGTAACCATGGGCTATAGGCCAAATCCACCCATTTGCCTCTCCACTGCAAGGGCTACTTTCCAGTTTGAACTGTAAGGCTGAATTGTTGGCATGGAGACCATGTGACTCACAAAGGCAATGATATTTACAGTGGGACCCCTTATAGAAAACTTTTGCCAGACTCTTCCATAGGCAATTAAACCAAAGCGAATGATCATATTGTTGTAGATCAAGGAGTTTCAGTGCTTTGTTTCTAGTAAGACCAGAATATGAACCAGGTGCACTGTAGCTGTGGGGTACTGTGATGCCTCATTCCAGGGGCATTTCCTGGAATGGCTGGGAGAGGACTGGAGGTTCAGACTGCACCTGATCAACCTGTTCTCAGCCAAGTCTTGATGGAAGGCCTTTACCTACGTGGTAATATGGACGCCTGACAGCCTCAAAACTGGCCTTCTTTCCTGAGTTTAGGATGGAGGAAATAACAGTCAAAGTGCCTCTCTTTCCACTCTGACTGTGCTGTTACCTTCTTCCTTCCAGCTACAGCAGTAATAACATTCATAGAAATGAAGACATAAAGCAGCGATATCATCTATACAACCTTACGAAGGCTTGACCATCATAGCGGGCACAGTACCTGTCAACATTAGGAGCTCAAATGTTTGTAAATGGGTGAAATATACCACCCGCCTATGCCTGTTCATTTTGTTTTATTGCCAAAGGCCTCTGGGTTGGCCTCACTCAGGCATAGGCTTGAGGAGACAACACGAGAGCCTGGCACCAGAAGAGGGCATGAGCTGCACAGTTATGTGCCATCAAGATCTTGCCTTTTCCTGTGGCTCTTTATTCTGTTTCTTGGACCCTTCAGTTTCCCGGGTCCGGCCTTGATGGACTGCTTCAGCATCTCTGAACCTAAGGGCTTAGGCGGACCTAGGACACTGAACCATGCCTTGCCCTCAGACAATATTTTCTTGAAGTCTGTAACTTCCCTGGCTTCTCCTTGATTTCTTGGACTTGTACGCTTATGCTGACTTCTGCATGATGTTCTACTCAGTTGTCTCCTGCCCTTGAAGTCAGGTTAAACTATCAGATGAAAACAAGACATTTGATACAATCTGCGCTCAAACAGCGTGGGAAAGGTCTGGGATGGTATTTATGATGTCCTATGAAATATGCTCATCTTTCCTTTCTGGATGTTTCTATTTTAGCTACTGTGAATCATTAACTAATTTAGGCAGAGCTCATCCCATGCTTCCAGCTCACCCCCTTATTTCCAGCCCCTTCACAGTTCAAGCTCTCTTCAGCGTGTTCTTCCCTTCACCTCAGCTGTTTGGATCTCTGGCTTCCTTCGCACTAAGATTATTATAATTGGGGAACTGCTCTATGACATTCAGATGTACCTGTCGAGACACAGACTCTCTGAGGATTCATTTTTCCTCAGCTGGGTTTATTTATAGGCACAGATTTGACGTTACCTGAAGTTAGATTTTTTTTCTTAACTGCACAAGGAGACATTCATTTTTGTTCTTCATGAAAGGAAGTAGGACAAACATCAAGGCCCAATGTTTTTGCCCTTCTTCAAAAAAATTTTTTGAGACACTGACTCAGAACCTCTTCAGCTCTCCACAGTTCTGTGAAGAAAACGGCAGTGAGTGAGAACAAGGGTAATTCAAAGCACACAGAGGGCCAGATTTGGCTTGACATCCTCATTAAATACTGACCCCATGGGAGTTTGGGCTGCAAATGGGGTTTAGGGAAAGAAACCAGCACAATGGAACCCGTTAACAGGTATTCTGCGGCTGCTACTTCTTTGTAATTATTTAGCAAACACATCATGGCAAGTTGCTAGCTGAACCTCAGATGAAAATGACTTTCCTTGCTGACTATGGCTTTGACTTACTGAGCTTCCTCACTGCTTCTACTACAGGAAGGGGCCACTTTTACTCCCTCACTTCCTGAGGAGCTGAGAAATGTCTTCAGTCATCAGCTTGTTATGATGAAGCGAAGGAAAAAATCCAATTTGTGAGCACTGTCTACATCAGTTTCCTGATTAATATGATTCAGCTATTTGAAAAGGGATTCAGTAAGCAGCTTAGCTCTTGGCTCTGCCCTTTCCAAATAAACAGCTGCAGGTATAGGGATGAATACATGAGGCTGTCCTTCTGAGGTGGTATTACCGTTAAGGTACAGCAACGAAACTTGTAGTCTTTTCCCCTATAGGTCAACATTATCAATCAGTTTCTTGAATTCTCAGGAAGGAGAGCTGGTACAAGAAGAACAGACAGTACACACAGCCTGTATACACTTTCTTGTGGGATTTCAGCCCCACACCTGCAGTGGTGTGTTATACTGATTCTCATTAGAGTAGAAGCTTGAATATAAGAAAATCATAAAAACTGGCAGTAACTTGGCCTCAATATTCCTCTGTATTAATAGTTATGCATTTCTAAAGAAGATTCTTGTGCAGAAATAGATTGAGTTTCTTTGTTAAGGTTCCAAAAGAGATCATGGAAACTGCTAACCTAGAGAGCTCTGTTCACGTGAGGATTTGGAAGCCCTGCATATAATGTTGCTCATCGTGACATGTTAAGCCACTTCTCCCTGAAAGCTTTCTCTCAAGTTTTACTGTAGCTTCTGCAAGTTCAAGTTGGAAATGAAGAATCTTGCTTTCATTATGTTTTAAAGCTCTCTCAAAATAAATAAAATCATTAGGTGAAATCTCATATTGAAGAAAAGGTTCATTTTGTTTTTCCCGTTGAAATTTATGTCACTTGTCTAGCTCTCTTTAGAGTTGCGGGAGAGAGATCTAGGTTCCTATCAGTCCCCTAATGATGGGAACAAGGTGAAAGATGGGTAAGTTCTTTCATTTGCAGATTCACTTGTAGCTTTGACATTCTTAGGTCTTTCCACAAGAGCTCAAGAATTAGATTTTAAAGCATGTTAAAATAGAACATTTCAGTCATGTCTGTGACTATATGTAAATGCTTGCATTTATTACTCCTGACTTTTTCTAACATTTTCTGTCTTTGGCGTACATCAATGAAAGTATCCAAGCTAGAGCAAGAAAGGTTATGGCTCCTACCTGGAGTCTTTGATTCCGGACATCACAGAGGGATAGAAGAACAGTAGAATGTGTTCAAAGCATAATCAACAGCATGGTCTACAAATATTGTCACATGAAGAATAAATAGAGAAATTTAGGGTGCTCTGAATGCACGCCGAGCCATTATAACTTTAATTAATACTGCTACAGAATATGGATTGCTTTGACAGCTAGGGAGATGCCTTGAGTTTCTGAATGTTTAAGTACAGGCCAGGGAATTCATATCAGGAATATCATAAAGGGAATTCAAATTTAAAAGTATAAGGGCAATTCCAAATATAAAATGTATATAAAAGAAGAGATGTAAAAACATTTGGAGGATACTGGTTATACAAGAACATAAGGGTGATGCAATCTATTGGTTAGTGAACTCTGGGAAGTTCGTGGGACAAAAGTAATTGTTTATAGCCTTCTCTGAAGAGTGCTTAACATTCACTTCCAAGGGGCAAAAGTGAAATTGACTTGTAATGTCAAATAAAAATAAATATTTGGGAATGTCAAGACCTCTTTTTCTGGCCTTTCAACACTACCTTTGATACAAAGGAAAATAAACTAAAAGCAAGCGATTGCATAGTAATTTTCTCAGGGGGAACATATAGTTGTTTCAAGGGGAAACTGTCATCTCTAACCCTCTGTGATGTAAGAAAGTGAACCTTTAAAGAAGCCAAACTGAGACGATTTTAGTCCTATGGCATAACAAACTTGATATCAATTTTCTCATAGAGGCTCATCTTAGGGAAGAAGTAACCTAACAGAACAAATAACATGTCCACGTTGATCAAGAGCTTATAATGAGGGCAGAGACAATTTATAAAAGGGCTAATAGAATATACTGCCACCTAGTGGTGCTAAATGGTATTAAGTGGTACCAAGTGGATGAAGGGCTTAGAATGAGGCTAAAGCTACAATTTATAAAGGAGCTAATAGAATGTACTGCCTAGCAGCACTAAATGTTTTGGGTGTGGCCTTAGTGTTATTCTCACCTGTGGTGCATACCATTTAGTGATCACTGAAGTGGGGGCTGTGTGGTTGCCATTGTTACTAGAAAGCCCACTGAGGAAAATCTTTCCTCCCCGTCGTGATCATGCTTCTGATTGTTCCAGTGTCACCTGGAGTTTGGTCATCTGTGCTCAAATAACTTCTTAACCTTTTCAATTTCAACTAAGTTTCTGGTCCCTTTAACCTGATTTGTCAGACTAGAAAACTGTTCTGGATATTAGTAAAAAGTTGGTGGCAAAAGCAGTTAGTGGCAGGAATCAGTCTCACATCCACTGGGATCGTGTCCATGCAGACTGTGGTAACCCTAGGGCAGGGCCACCACTAGCCCGTTGGGAACTTTCTTGGAATTATATTCAACTGTCTGCTTCCAGAAGACTCCTGCAGTCGGTGAAGATGATGCTTCTTGGAGTATCTCTCAAATCCTGGGCAGACTGTGGACCTTTCGTGGTGCTTCTGCTTGTTGCAGTTGTACCAGATTCTGCCCAGGGGTGCCTGAGACTTGAGCCTGATGTTGTGTTACTTCCTGTGCTTATAGTTAGCTGGCAACCCCAGGGGCTGATATGGCCTCAGATAACACACAACACTGAGGCAAGAACTTAGAGCATGCAGGAAAGCTTTAAGTAAAGTACAGAAAGAACTTTTAACCATTACAAAATAACCCCATGCAAACTATAATCTTTCTCTTTATAAGTTCTTCTTTGAAGACAGATTCCATGGAAAAATGCAAAGTAGATTTTCTTAATTCTGACCAAACTCCAGAATCACCCACAGAACTCTTGAAACAAGCACAAGCCTCAAGCCACATCCCAGACCACATGGGATCCCCAGACAATGGACTTCAAAGGTGAGAAATGGTTATGTACAGGCTCTGTACTTGAATTTCTCAGTCAGAAACTCTGGGGTGGGCCCTGTGTTTCAAGCGATCTGGACACAGGCAAAGTGTTCCACCTGCCATTCGAATGTCTCTCCCATGCTGGTCAGTGACCTATGAAGGTCAGAAGAGAAAGCAAATTTAATTCTCACCCCTCATAGTAATAGCTGAGCTTTCAGGGCATCTCAAAGCTTTCATGCATATCCCTGTTGGTACTCATGCAAGTTGGCAGCCACTTGGCAGGACTGCTTGGCAGTAGATCATAATTTTAAAATTGGTTCCTTCAACCCAGTAATTTCATTTCTAGGATCCCATTATATGGATATATTTTCACAAATGCATAACATATGTATGTGGATGCATAATACAGGATTATTTATAGCTTTGAATATCAGCTCTAAAATGATTAAAGCCTAATTAAATAAGTGTTGATCATCATTATTATGAATGCTGTGTGGTTTTTTAGAAGCACAAGGCAGCCTCCAAGGATAGACCTGCAATGTGCCGCAGGCTGTGGCATGGCAGCTATCTCAGAACACTGGACCCGGTCCGCTCAGATCCTGTACCTGCCACCTACTGACATTCCCCATAATCTTATGCAACTTAGTATAACCTTGATTTTTGCACATGAAACTAACACCAAGACCTTTCTGAGGGTTAAAAAATGAATAACCACACATAGAACAGCTCCTGGCATAAATCAGGGTCTATACAATTTTTTAATTTGTAAAATATACTTATAAATGAAAAATACATTTATACTCAAACAATATATAGTTTGGGTGGTGAATACACATTATGAATATCTATCTATCTATCTATCTATCTATCTGGAAAATCTTGGCAAGCCTATGAATATCAAAATTTTTTCTTTTGTTTTTATTTTTTGTGCTTTTTTTTATGCACTTGGTTGACATGGGGTCTCACTACACAGCTTGGGCTCGTAGTGATCCTCCTGTTTTCAGCCTCTCCAGCAGAGATTACAGGCGTATGCCACTAAGCCCGGACTCTGTGGCTAGCTCAGCCCATTGTGGGGGTGGGGTGGCCCAGTATGTGGGGCCAGGGATCAAACCACAGTCCCTAAGCTTGCCTAAGCAGGCGTTTTAGTATACTGAGCTATTTCGCTGGCCCCTAGTCTTATTTTTTAAGATAGAGTACCCCAGGATAACTCTTAACTCACAGTAACTCCCAAGTATTGGGATTATAGTCATGTATCACCTCATCCGGCTCTAACATTTTTAAGAATGGCTTTTATAGAACTAGAATTGAAGCTGTGTAACCAGTTTAACTTTTACAGCTAATTTAATACAAGTAGCATCCACAGTAAGAAACTATAAAAATGAAATATAACTTTATTTTTATTTTGGTACCAGGGATTGAACTCAGGACCTTGAATTTGCGATGTAGGCACTTATTCCACTGAGCTATCTTGCTAGTCCTAAAAATGAAATACTAAAATTTGAAAAGTTAAAGTATGAATGCAAACATGAGAGGGGAAATAGCAATGCCGAGGTTTCCTGCTCACACAGCCAGCACTCTCCCTAAGCCCCTGGCTCTTGCTCAGGCTGGGAGCCCAGCCCAGAGTACCTTAGAGGCTCTCCTCCCTACTCAGCATCTCCTGGCCCTTGGTGCTCTCCTCACAGGCATGCTTCAACTTGATTATCTCCATGCTGACAGCCTGGGCCTCTTGAGAGGCATCCAGCAAGGCCTGAGCCTCCTTGAGCTTCTGCCTCCATTGGGCAATGTCTTGGTCAGAGTGTCGCAGCTTCTGGTCTAGGGCAGCCACAGTAGAGCGGGCCTTCCCCAGGTCGGAGAGGGCATCTCCGAGCTCAAGCTGCAGCTGGTGCCTGGCCCTCTCCAGGGAGGCACTCTTGGCATTGGCGACCTGCATGGCTTCAGCAGCCTCCTGCAACCGAATGGTCAGCTTCTTCTAAGAAAGAGAGACTGACAGGGAGAGTGAAGCAATGTCCTACGAGAGCTCATCCAGCCTGACCCGGGTTAATGAGAGTGCTGGGATACAAGCAGGTTGGGCTCTGGTTGGCCTAACAAGATCTGACATCAGCAGCTCCCTGTATTCCAGAGACCATCTCTGCTCTCCTTCAGCTCAGGCTCCCGTACTTACAGGGATTTTACTTCCTTCCAGTCTTTGTCAACCTGGACTTGGAAATCAAGGTCTCTTTCAATTCCTATAAATATCCGTTTATCCTAAAATGTCAATAACTGTAAACCTTATTACAAGATCATAAGAAATAACAGTAGTAAGCTTTTTCCCACATCTTAACAGCAATAAGATACTTAAAAATTCTTAGAAATATTTAGCCTCTGAAGGACTCCTTGACTATAATGCTTCCAAAGAGCTACCTTTTGTATTCTTCTGCTCCTTCTGTATTATCGCATGACTCCCGATCATGACACTGTGCTTTTTGCCTTTGAAATATCCTCTCAGCATCAGCTCCTCTCTTTAGATGCGACCCACCAATATGCCTACTTAGCAGAGCCTCCTGCTCTTAGGGTGTCTGTTAGCCCCTGTGTTCCTGTGGTACTCTCTGGCAAGGACTAGTGTCTTGGTTACATTTCTCATTGCTGAGACAAAAATGCCTGACTCCCAGAGTTAAGGAAGGAAAGGCTTATTTAGCTCACAGTTTGTGGAGGTTTCAGTCCATACTCAGCTGACTCTAAGGAAAGGTGGCACATGGCGGAAGCAGAAAACAGCAAAAACAGCAAGAGCAAAAGGGAGTAGTAGAAAGTGTAAGCCTCTTTCCCTCCCCTCTAGTGTATGCCGACTGCCTTCCGCAGGGCAGGTCTTACAGTCACACCCACAAGCCCAACAGTGGACCATGAATCAGTTACAAACTCTAAAATTATGTCCCATGATGATGTGAGGGGGACATCTAGACACAATCCTTAAAAAACAGTTTTTTTTTTTTTTTTTTGAAAATTCTTATTTTTTAAACAGAGTACAAATTAGAATCAAAACAAAAGATAACAAGTGATACAAAATTTCACTTAACAAAGTAATATGAATTTCACAGTATTTGTTGTAATACATAGTGTTGTCTTCTAAACGGTTGTTCATATTACCAGACATAGGCATGTAAAGTTGGAAAAAAGAAAGAAATGTATAAGAAATTAAAAGAGAAGAAGTACAAACAACTGAAAAAAAAAAAAAAACAAATTAAAGCATTAAACTGCTTCTTTCCACAGACCAGCAGAAATGCACAGTACGGTTGTCCAAACCATCCTGCTTACGTACATAGATAAATCTTTCCCCTCCACTCCCTCTCCTGTCCTCCTCAACTCAGTAACACTTTCCCTTTGGATAAGCTCATTCCTTTTTCCCATCAAATTCCATTTTTCTCTTTCAGGTTCTCTACACTAAGGAGATAGTAGATTTCTACACATGCAGGTCTGATTTATTTCCCTTAAGAGTATGTTCTCTGGTTGCATCCATTTACCAACAAAAGATTCAAATTTATCTGGTTTTTTTTAGCTGAATAATATTCTGTTGTGTAAAAATACCATATCTTCCCTATCCATTCTTCAGGTAATGGGAATCTGGGTTGTTTCCAGGATTTAGCTATAACCAGTTGTGCTGCTATAAACATGGGTGCACATATAATCCTGTGGTATGAAGTTTTTTGTTCTTCTCAAAAAATATCCAGGAAGGGACTAGCTGAATTGAATGAGACCTCCAATCCTAGCTTTTCAGGAACATCCACATGAATTTTCATAGTGGTTATGCCAGTCTGCTCTCCCACCTACAGTGCACAAGTGTTCATTTTTCTCCACACCTCCTCCAGCATGTTATTGGCTGACTTCTTGATGATAGCCATTCTTCCTGGGGTGAGATGGAATCTCAGTGTTGTTGTAATTTGCATTTCTCAAATGAGCAATGATGTTGAACATTTTTCCATATATTTACTTGCCATTTGTATTTCTTCCTCTGAGAAGTGTGTATTCATCTCAGATGTCCATTTTTGGGTTGGGCCTTTGAAATTGAGGGGATTTATTTTTTTAAAAAATTCTCTGTATGTTCTAGGTAGAAGGCCTTTGTCGGAGGGACAGTCAGCTATAATTTTTTGCGAGTTTGGGAGTTTTCTTTTTACTCTTTTGGAGATTTGTTTCAGAGTGCAGAAACTTTTGCAAAAGATGATATCCCAGTTGTTGGTTCTTTGAAGTATTTCTCATGCAGCTTGTTTTCGTTCATAAGCTATCTGCCCCTATGTCTTTAACATTTCTACTTATTCTTTCCTCCAGAAGATTTAATGTTTCTGTTTTAGTATTTACATTTTTGATTCAAATTGACTGTAGCTTTGTGCATGGTGAGAGGCATGTGTATAGTTTTAGCCTCTGCCATGTGGAAAGCCAGTTTTCCAGCTCCATATATTAAAGAGGCTATTTTTTTTCCCTGTGAGCATGTTTGGCCCCTTTATTAAAGATAAGGTGGGTACATATATTTGCAGCTGTGACTGCATCTTCTAATCTGTTCCAGCAATCCCAGGGTCTGTCTCTATGCCAGTGCCATGCTGATTTTATACAGTAGCTTTGTAGTATAATTTCAGGTCTGGGATTGTGACACCTCCTGCCTTTCCTTTGATTCCCAGGACTGCTTCTGATATTATGGGTCTCTTGTGGTTCCATCTGAATTTGAGGAAACTTTTCTCTAGCTCTGTGAGGTATATTAGTGCTGTTTTAATCACAATTTCATTGAATGTGTGTAACAGTTTTGAGAATATGGCCATTTTCGCAATGTTGATTCTTCCTATCCAAGAGCATGAAATATTTTTCTTTTTTTTTTTTTTTTTTTGCCTCTCAAGTGCTTGGATTTTTTTTCCCCCATTTTCTTAAATCCTCTATCTCTTTTCTTGGAGTACTATAATTTTCACTCTATAAATCTTTTACATCCTTAGTGTGATTGATTCTTAAATATTTAATTTTTTGGATGTTAATGTGAAAGATATGATTTCCCAAAGTTCTCTCTCAATGTGTTCATTGTATGGGTACAAAACATTACTGATTTTTGAGCATTGACTTTGTATCCTGCTACACTGCTAAATTTGATGATTAAATCTAGATAATCCTTGGTTGAGTTTTTGGGGTTCTTTATATAGAATATTGTGTCACCTGCAAATAAAGATATTTACACTTTTTTTCCATTCCTTATTTCTTTCACTTCTCTCTCTTGTCTAATTGTTCAGGCTAATGTTTCCAGAGATACGCTGAATAGGAGTGGAGACAATGAACATCTTTGTATTGTTCCTGCTTTTAAAGTGAAGACCTTCAGTTTTTGCTCGTTTAGCATAATGTTGGCTATTGATTTCTCATAGATGACTTTTATAAGGTTGAGATATAGACTATATATTCCAATTAGCTGTAGGATTTTTATCATGAATGAGTGTTGGACTTTGTCAAATGTTTTCTTTTTTCTGTATTTATTGAGATGATCCTTGGTTTTTGTTCTTGGTTCTATTGATGTGGTCAATTACATTTATGGATTTGTGTATGTTGAACCATTCGTATATTCCTTGTTCATCATAAATAATCTTCTTGATGATTTGCTACATTCTGTTTGATAGTATTCTATTGAGGATTTTTGCATCAATATTCATTAGTGAGACTGGCCTGTAGTTTTCTTTGTGGAATCAGAGTAATACTTGCCTCCAGGAATAAGTTTGGGAGAGTTGTTTCCCTTTTAATTTCAATGAAGAGTTTGAGAAAAGCTGGCATTAAATCTTCATTCAATTTATCGTAAAATTCTGCTGTGAATCCATCAGGATCTGAGCTTTCCTTTTTTTGGCAGGTGTTATGGTTTGTGTCTAGTTGTTTTCCCCAAAGCTTCATGCAGTCATAGGGTACCATTCTAGAGTTTATCTTTAATTCATGATCAAGTGTTGGGATTATGAGTGTAAGTGATGCTGGGATTATGGATGTGAGTGCCACAGCAAGCCTAAGGCAGACAGCCTAAATGCAACATGAGGGAGGCAGACTTGCTCTCTGTTGATGTTGTTGCTCCATTCATTTGCTCTTGCTATTTCTTTCTTTCTTTTTTATTTTGCAATGTGAACTGGTGCCTCTGCCATATGCTACTCTGCATTGGAGCCAGATAAGTATGGACTGAAACCTCCACTAACTGTGAGCTAAATAAACCTTGCATTTATTCATTTTGAGCATCAGGTATTTTGTCTCAGCAATGAGAGAAACGTAACTGAGACAGGTTTTTTTTTTTTTAATTACATTTTTTATTTTGTTTCTCATTATTAGGTTATTGAGAATTTGTATATCTTCTTACCTCAGCTTTGGTATATCATGTGTATCTAAGAAAACTGTTTTCCATCCTGTGAGAATAAAGATTTTGGAAGTAGCAATTGGTAAGCTTCTGAATTTCTCTTGGATATATAGTGATTTTGACCTTTTGATTCTTTATTGCATGAGTTTGAGTGCCCCCCCCCTTTTGATTAAGTTGGCTAGAGTTTTGTCAATTTTATTTATTCTTCCAAAGAACAAACTCCTTGATTCCTTTATTCATTGTACTGCTTTCTTCATCTCCAATGCAATAATTTCTGCTCTAATCTTTAAAATTTCCTGCCTTCTTTGAGCTTTGGGCTTGACATGCACTTTTTTCTAGGAGTTTGAGGTGCAGCATAAGATCATTTATTTGGGCTTGTTCTGTTTTTTAATGTGAAAATTTATTGCTATTAATTTTCCTGTTATGGCAGCTTTCATTGCATCCCACAGGTTTCAGTAAGTTGCATCTATATTTTTGTTTGATTGTAAATATTTTAAAATTTCTTCTCTAATTTTATCTGTGACCCACTGGTTGTTTAGAAGGTTGCTATTTAATTTCCATGTGTTTATGATGTTTTTATAGTTTTTTATTAATAATTTCTAGTTTTATCACACTATGATCAGAGAATATGCATGGGACAATTTCAATTCTTTTGTATTTATGTAAGAGTGCTCTGTGTGCTAGCACATAGTCTATTTTGGAGAATATCCCATGTGCAACTGAGAAGAATATGTATGCTGTTGTTTTGCGTGAAACACTCTGTAAAGGTCTACCAAGTCAATTTATTCACAAGTTTGGTTTAGTTCTGCTACTTCTTTGCTGATTTTTTGCCTAGTTGATCTATCTCTTTGTGACTGTGGCATGTTGAAGTCCCCCATCATTATTGTATTATTGCACATTTGATTGCTCATATGTGTTAAAATTTGTCTTATGTATAAGGGTGCTTCTACATTGAGTGAATGCATATTTATAATTGTTATCTCTTCCTTTAGCAATTTTCCCTTAACAAATATGTGGTAACCTTCTTTATCTCTTTGGATGATTTTTTGTCTTGAAGTTGATATTGTCAGCAATCAGGATAGCTGCTTTCTTTCTGATTTCTTGAAGTATGGAAGATAGTTTTCTATCCTTTGACTTTAAGTAGGTGAATTTCCTTTTAAGTTAAATGTGTTTCTTGTATGAAGTATATTGTTGGACTTTGTTTTCTAATTCACTCTGCTAGTCTGTTTCTTTTGATTGGTGAATTGATGTTGATAGCTGATATGTATTGGCTTATCTTTCACATGTTATTATTATTATTTTTTGTTATAGGTTGTGTACTTTTCCCTTATTAATTACTTGTTCTGTTTGGTGATTCCTTTCTGTTCTTGAAGCTGTGATCATTTTTGTCTCTTTCTAGAATATCTGTAAGCAATCTTTGTATAGTTGATTTCATGGTCATGCATTTCTTCAATTGTTCTTTGTCACATAAGGGTCTTATTTTGTCATTTAAATTTTATAGGTAGTTTTTCAGGGCACATCGATCTGGGTTGGAAGTTATTTTTTTTCAGGACTTGAAATACTTCAAGTTCTTCTTGATTTGATGATTTGTGTTGAGAAATCTGCCATGATTCTGATGGGCTTTTCATTGTAGGTGGAATGTTTCTTTTCTCTAGCAGCTTTTAATATTCTATTATTTTGCTGAATTTCTAAGATCTTGGTTATTATGTGTCTAGGTATAGATTTACTGTGACTATGACTGTATGGAGTTCTATATCTCATTTATTTATATATCTGTTTCTTTTCTGATACTTGGGAAATTTTCTGCTAGTACTTCTGTAAATAATTTTTTGTGTCACTTGTGCTATCTCCCACTGTTTCATTGTCACCTATTATTATTACATTATTTTTCTTTGCATAGTCTTGTACCTGCTGAATCATTATTTCCTGGTTCCTTGTTAGTTTTAGGAGATCTTTTATTTTATATTCATTAGTGGCAGTACTATCTTTGAAGTCTCAAAGTCTCTCTTCAGTTTCATTCAAGCAGTTTTGTCAACTTTCAAAGGAGTTCTTAATTTCCTGTTGTCTGTTTAAATCTGTCTTATGCATTCTGCTTGTTTCCTACATTATTCATTGAGTGTTTCCATCATTTTTCTATTCTCCTCCATTTTTCTATCTATATCTTCTTTAACTGTGCTGAGCAATTCTTTCATGATTATTGTGCTTTTTTTCTTTTTTCTTTTCTTTTTTTTTTTTTTACCCAAGGGATCATTTCTGCTTTTATTTCTTCTCTAGCCCAATAGACTCATTTTCATTTCAGCTTCTATCATTTCAGAGATTTCAGGTGTGTGATTTCTAAGTTATTGTATCTCTTTGTCTCCTGAACTTTTTCTGGGTAGGTTACAGGATTGAGGTTGCCTTTTGCTCCTGTGTTTTGGCATTTTTGAAGCTCACAGGAATCACTCAGACAGAGTCCCTCAGTCCATGGAGAATCTGTTAAAGTTCTTAAATGGCTCCAGGAATGCTTTGCAACTCTAACCTATCTCAGTTCTCTGAGTCTTGGGCAAACCACTATGGCTGGCCCCCTACAGTAAAGCTATTTTCTAGTTTCTACCTGAATTAAGCGATCTCTGAAGTAGTCACAATGGGGGCTAAGGAGATAGCTCAGTAGAAGAAGCGCTTTCCTGGGAAGTGCAAGGGCTTGAGTTCAATCCCTGGTTCTGCGAAAAGAAAGAAAGAAAGAAAGAAAGAAAGAAAGAAAGAAAGAAAGAAAGAAAGAAAGAAATTAGTCACAATGCATATAATTATTTCACAAGATACTATTTTTACGTGAGGTAAGATAATAGGGTCTCATCTTAGGAAGAATGAGGTGAAAAGGTGAAGAGATAAGGTTTGCCCAAGACCCAGAGTTTTCTGTAGGACATGAGACCTTCAGTGCTGAAAATTCGAAGTTCCAGGCAAAATCAGAAAAATATCTCACCTTCATTTTACAGGCAATTTTATTCTATATTTAATACTAGCTATCTATTTTGTTCCTCAGCTTGCTAAGCACAAACAACTACTTATTTGCCTAGATTATGTAAGGAAATATAACACTAAAAGTCACTAAAAGTCAATTTCTATTCTCCTAGAATCTAGTATTCAACAGCCATCACTGGGTCTCAGGTGACCATGATTCTGTGAAGCACACTCATTGTATAAACCCCAGCATGAAGTCCAAACTTCAACTTTCCACTGGGTCAACATAAGACTATATGTGTTTTGTGGCTGCCTGGTTTCCTGTGGTGATTTAGAAAAGCATGAAACAAACTATTCATTTATTGTTTATATAATTTTATTTATTTATTTATTTATTTATTTATTTATTTATTTATTTATTTATTTATTTATTCTGTGGTACTGGGGATTGAACTCAGGACCTTGTGCTTGCCAGGCAAGTGGTTATTCTACTGAGCTATCTCCTCAACCTGTTTATATTACTTTCAAAGCAAAAAGGGTCTTCCGATATTATCAGGCTTGGGCATTATTTTTCTTTTATTGTAACACACTATGGAGCTAGTTCCAATAAATCCACATGGTTGTAAAGCTATTCACATCTTTCCTTGACAGGTACGTACTTCCACTTGAAAACTTCAATTATTTAGAAGGAAAACATCCTTAGTTTAGAAACAAATGACGTATTTATCTATAAGGAGGAATATCACTTAACAGTCTTACTTTTCTGGGGTCCAGAGTACTATTTAAAAACATTTACTGCAGATAATTTTAGTATCAGTTATTCCAAAACCTTTTTAAAATTACTGCTGATACCGAGATAGATCACTTGATATTGCTTCTGGGACAGAACACAGCAGCTATTCTGCAGCTACACAGCAATGCTGTTCGAAGATTTAGTTAAGAACTGGAAAAAAATCCCTAAAAAGCATTATGTATGGCTGAAGCTAAAGAAAAACATTGATCTGTCCTGGATCTCTCAAGCTAGCAAGCCAAGAACACATTTTTTGAGTAAAACTTTAATGATTCTAAGTTGAGGTTACACACTTTCTCTCAAGTTTACACAGTTCTTTGACCTCTAAACAAAGTGTTTTAGGACTTCACCCAAGCATGGATTTCTTCCTTTAGGTAGGTAACAAACTTCTGTATTTCTGATATAAAAAAGAAGAAAACACATGCAGAAAAGTGACAAGAAAAATCATAAGAAGTGTACTTTTACAGGCTTCTGGGACTTAGTCAATATTAATCGAAGCTATCCCTATTGGCATTACCTTGGTTAGTTGAGGTTATTTTTCTTCCAGATCCAACACAACGAAAATTCCTCAGAACTACTCTCAACCCATAAATTGGCTTGCCCAGCAAGTAAAGAAGGACGCCTTATCTAAAGATAAAGGAAATTCAAGTAATTCAGACAGAATTCAAGTAATACTTACATTATTCATTTAAAAAATCTAAATTCAATAATGTAAGATGGGCAATTACCCTTCTGAAGGGATAGACCATGTTTTCCATATGTTTCCACTACCTTTATAGGAAAACATAATGTTCTTAGTTCCAGGCAATAGCATGGTTTTCTATTCAGGGCCCACACTAGTTTCTTTGAGTGTGTCTTTAAAATTTTTTCCCAATCCCTTCGTTCCACTTTCTGACTAGTTCTGAAAAGCCTTTTTGTGAGACAGGGACCCTGCAACTTATTCTACAGGCACAGTGGCTTAGGTTTCTTTTTCTTTTTTCTTTCATGATTTAATATTGTTATTGTTTAAATTTAACAATGGTTATATTACATATTTTCATCATCAGATCAGTTTAGATTAATAGATATAGTTATATAAGATTGATCAAACAATTAAACACTAACATATTCAATTAACATTACTTTTTTTTTTCTTTCCCCCCCCCTTTTTTTTTTAAAGTTGACATATTGCATATTGTCCTCACAATAGTTCTACAGAGTACAGTGTGTGGGCATGACCCACCTCCCTGTTGATGTTGCTAAGAAGAAAAAAAAAGAAGAAAGGACAAGAACAGAAAAAATAGAAAATATCTAACTTCCCAACAAAACAGGGTAATAAGTTCTACTTAGCAAAAACACCATAGCTTGACTATCACTTCAGTAACAGATAGGCCTAGAGTTCTAGAAAAAGTGGATAATACAGAGGTTTCAAGGAGAACATTTACTATAGTCTAGACAATGAGATTTACAGTTAGCGATATACAAAACTCAGATGATTAATTAATTAACTAATTAATTAATTAATGTTGCAGAAGTGGAGATTGAATTCAGGCCCTTGAACTTGCCAGGAGAGCACTTATTCCACTAAGCTATCTCCCCAGCCCCCATCAGATGATTAATTTAATCAGCAAAGAAACACCAAGAACTGGTTCAGGTTTTTCATTCTGTTGGTGAGGAATATAATTTTTGCTCCCCATGCAAATCCCTTAAAACTTTACTCTTATCTCTTTTAAACCATGATGCCCAATAGTAATTTCTATAGTGATAAAACTGTTTTACATGCACATCGTCCAAGAGACACAGGGGTCTACTGAATGTTCCAACTCTATACATTACACTTGGGCTCAAAATTGAATCTTCTATTTTATTTAATTTTAACTAATATACATATAATTTCATAACTGCCTGTAATCTAGTTGTTCCTATCATCACTGACTAATGCAGCTGAGTTTAATGAATATTTCTATCCCATGGAAAGTGGTCTAACTGAGCAGCATCATTCCCAAGAGATAACCTCATGGGGCAAGAGACCCAGGGCCTCAGCTTGTCCTTGTGGTCCTTTCCATGACAGGACCACATGTGTGGCAGCTGTACCTCTAGGGTCGCAAGGCTTAGTTAATGGCAGGCTGAATCAGGCATTTTCATGTGGCACTGGGTGAGGACCAGCAACACAAAATGAATCTGAGAGAGATACAAGCTTTGGGATTAGCGAAATGTGGATTCAGATGGTGGGCGGCCTTTTCTTTAACATACCTTTACTGAGTGCCTACTTTAGGCACTGATTCTACAGAAAGAGAGCAAAGTCAAAATCCCTGCCCCAAAGAAATTGAAAATAATAAGAGCAATATACAAACATGTAAAACAAGTAAATAAAAATTTTAATAACAGAGAAAACAGATTGGCAAAATCTAAGAAGCCTGGATCCTTATCATTATTCCAAAGATCTAAGGGAAATGCCTTGAAGCAATGGGAATAGCAGTTATAATAATCCCAAGGCAGGCATGATAGAGGCTTATATAAAAAGGAGACAGAAGGCCTGGGCAACTGGAGGGCAGTAAACAAGAGGAGCAGATGTGCAAGGAAAGGGCCCCGGGGGAGGCTGGAGCCAGATCAGAAGATCCATGTAGGCCAATTGGAAGCCTGGGGAAGGCAGCCAGAGAATGCTCTAAAATACAAATCAAGCCACTTCACTGTCTATGTGAATTCCTTCACATATGTTACTGGCTCTGTGACCTTGGACAAGTTACTTGTCTTCTCAGAGCCCTGAGCTTGTGCATGAGGAGAATTCCACCTGCATGCCACGACAGTGCTATGAACAGTGAAATACATAAGAGAAGCACCTAGTACAGCATCAGATGCCTCAACACTCATGACAGTTTAAGAACTTACATATGCATCACAGGAAATGAGGAGGCTGAAGGCAATACAGTAATACACTACCTATAAACAAAGGTTCAGATGCTCTTACTGTCAGAATTTAGGCCTATTGATAAAATCATGTACAAGTGAAGTACTTTGGGATTTCATTAACAAGACATTTTGAATATGAACTAAGAATGAACCTTAAATGGTATAGCTCAAGGAATTCACCTCTTTTTGGGGTGAGTTGTGCACATGGGACAGGGAAAGAAGGGCAAAGGGGATTTATTTATTTATGAACAACTTTATTTTGTTTTTTCTCAAAATGTCAGGACCTATAAGAAAAGCAAGATGAGCATCTGGCTGTACCAAAAGCAAAGCACAAGTAAAAATAACACTTGAAAATCACATCTAACCTTAGAGAAAAATGTTTTTAAATTATGCAGTTTAATCCTTTTCTCTTTAGAGCAAACCAACTTCATAAATCATAACAAACTGTATAACTGGTATAATTTTAATGAAAACACAGAAAGAACAAAAGATACTCAGTTTCTACCCTCTCTCATCATTTGTAATATGCTCAAATGTTATAGCTGATACACCCAAGAACAAATCTCTTAATGGGTAAATGCAGATTTTAATAGATCACAGTATTTATGTTGGGAACAATAGTTTGGGTCACTCAGATCTTACCACATACAAATAAATACAAATGCTAAGTATAATAAAATCACAACCTTTCTGCAGAGTAGCAGCTTCCTAAAGCAGAAGAAATTCAGATACAGTAAATTTATTCCCCTTCTGTCTCTTAGCAGATTTCTTGCTTTATACTATATGCATTGTTAAAAATGTTCTCATCTGCTTTTGTCTTACACCATCAAAATAAAGTTTCTGTCTTAGAACATGTTGGAAGAAGATACCAAGATCCTTCTTATCCTCCCAAATGATACTAGCTAATGCTTTTATCTTTTCAATATGACTTCAACATCATTAAGGGTCAACATTCTGGAAAGGGTACAATAGCATATATCTGTAATCCCAGTTACTTGAGAGTCTGAAGCAAAAGGATCACAAATTGAAGAGCAGCCTAGTTAATGTATTTGGTTGCAAAATAGAAAAGCAAGGGATGTGGTTCAGCAGTGTAAGGGTTGCCTGGAACGTGCAAAGCTGAGTTCATCCAAAAAAGATTTTAAAATGTATTAAGAATATTGTGTACATCTACCAGCTTCCCACAAGGAATAAAAACATTATATACAATACACAAGTTCTAACAAAATAAAATAAAATACAATCAGCACAAAAAAGAATTGATCACTCATCTTAATCACTATGCTTTCACCCTGAAAGAGTGGCTTTTATATCAGTCATCTGATAACATTACATATCTCATAGGAAGAAATTACTAATTTATATAATTTAGTAATGACTTAAATGTAACATTGCGCTATCTCAGGCTTACTTATTTCACTCTAAGGTTCTATTTAATTTCACCTATTGGTAAGTTATTCAGGATCAAATGACTGGATCCTTTCTACCCTTCTGTTTAGGTAACAGTGAAGAATGGAAACTTATTGTGTTTATTCTAAATCTGATACAGTAGAAGTAATTTGAAACACAGAGGAAGATTTTTAGTGGTCTGAGTTCCTCCGGTGCATACAAGATCCATTGTGCAGGTTCCCGCATTGCATCTTGGGTACTTTTCCTTCTTTCACTGGAGAAGTCAGAGAGACTGACCCATCAATCATTACTCCTTTTAGGCACGCCAGTAAAGCAACTGGTAAGAAATAAGAGGCACATTGTTTTCCTCTTCCCTTCAAGCTGCCCACTCAGTTCACACAAATTATGGAGTTAAGATGCTCCTTTCCCTGTAAATTAATTTATCAGCATCTCCACTTCTTGCAGTCTTTTTAGGATCTGCCTATAGAAAGATTCCACACAGTAAGTTAATCATGGTCTTTCTTGGCAACTGCCTCCGCTACCTGACCTTCTGTCTTTAAGGACAGCAAAAATGACTTCTAAGCTGATATATACTCTTTTTAGGAATCATTTTTTGATCAAAACCACGACAATTAGTCCTTTAATAACTCATAGAAGAACACTAAAAAATGTGACTTAGTTGTAAATATGAGTCAATTATTCAGATAATTTTAACCACTATTTTTGAGACTCTCCTATGCTCCAGGCACTTTACACATAATACCTGCTTTAATTCTAGGAATGTCTTGGTCCTGAAATATTATATTTCCTATTTTTCAGAGGAAAGAACAAGGAAACTTACTTAAATGTGAGTAAAATATAAACATATATAGCTGCATAGTAACTGGATCATGTAGAATCAAATGAAGTTCTTGCCATGAAGAGCTTCTTTCTTCTTCCCTCTTCCTTCTAGCCCATGCTGTCTTGTTTCTATGCCTATATATCTAACTCTTCCAACTTCTGGATATATATATATATATATATATATATGTATATATATATATATATTTGTTTGTTTTTGCAGTAGCAGGGATTGACCTCAGGACCCTGCACTTGCCACACAAGCACTTATTCTACTGAGCTATCTCCCTGGCCCCTGGATATATTTGTTTTTTTTTTTAATTGTATTTATTTATTTTTTTCTTGTTTCAGAACCTTTATTTGTTTATTCACTCATTTTTATGGCCGGCTCAGCCCACCCCGAGGGCAGGGCTGGCGCAGCATGTGGTGCCGGGGATCGAACCGCGGTCCCTGAAGCCACCCAAGCTTTCCCAAGCAGGCGCTTTTAGACCACTGAGCCATCCCACCGGGCCCCTGTTTTTTTTTTTTTTTTTTTTTTTAAATAAACACTGAAGGAATAATTTAAAGTTTATTCGAAGTAATAAACAAATATCCCTTGAAGCACACAATTTCCATGTTTAACAGAATATTTTTATCCTCTTGGCATATTTGCACACAGATTGGGGAAAAGGTATCCATTCTTTAAGGCATATAACTGCTATATTCTTGAAAATCAATGTACTTCTAAGACTAGAGATAGTATTCCTGCTATGTGGAACTTGCAGATGAATTAGTAATTGGTATCCTGTTGTGGCTGAGCCCTCAGCTCTCAGCAATAGGAGTGCTGGTGACCACCTACATTGCAGTGTAAAGGGAACAGTGAAATGTGGAAGACCTTGCAGAAGATGGCCTCTGGATATATTTGGATAATTACAACCTTCGTGCATTATTTATAAGTAAAGATAATTTGTCAGGTTTCTATTACTATAACTATTACGATATTATACAATTTCTATTACCTAAAACAACCGACTTATATAGAACAAAGATTTACTTTGGTTTACGGTTATAGACAGCTGTCTATGATCAGCTGTCCTTACTTTACTGGGTGAGAATGCACATCAGAGCAGGACCACAGGTAGATGAAACCATCTGCCTCATAACTGGAAAGTACAGAAAAGAAGAGAATTCTCAAAGTCCCCTTCCAGGGCATCCCCTTAATAAACTAAAGACTCCCCAGCTCTTAATGTGGCCCTACAGCTGAAAGATTGCATCACCTCCCAAGAACTCTAAAATGGGGACCAAGCCTTTAACAGACAGTCCTTTGGGGGGCACTCCAGGCCCACCCCCAGATGAAAATGTGTTTAGTCCATACTCAAGAGTCTCAAATCGGATACACTCCAGAAGTGCTCAAAATCCCAAGGGTAAAATCTTCTCTGAAATGAAATAAACTCTACTGTGGGCCCTCGTAGGATACCAAAAGACAAATTGGTAGCTTGTATCTATGATACAGTATTGGGAGAGGCACAGGATAAGCCTTCCTAGTCCAAAAGGAAGACATAGGGAAATGCTACATAGGAATCAGATAATAACAAGACTGAAACCTAGCAGTGTAGAAATTAAATTCTGAATTTTCCTGTTTAGGTTCAGGGCAAACAGATAGATTGAGATGTCCTAAGACCATGGATGACTGCAGTCATATCCCTTTGCTGGCTGCAGCCACTGTGGCCACTCTTGGTCTGGCTGTATAGTGCCTGCAACTCCCCACAGCAGATGCCACTTACTGTTGGCTTTGCTGCCCTTCTGTGGTCTCCACTGCAGCTTTGGCGTTGCTTTCACAGCTTCATGCATCATCCATTAGTGGCTGCCTGCAGGAACTCCAACACACTACTAAGCATACTGTCCTCTGAAATCTTGATGGAATCCTCTATGACACCACAAAGCTTATATTTTGTATTCTTGCAAAGCCAACAGAACATTAACAAAGCCAAGTTATATCTCATAAGAGCTCTCATGAGTTTTACCAGGGCCCAATAGAGCACTAACTGCAATAGCTCCTGTATACCTAGCTGGCTGAACTCTGGAAACAAAATCTTTGAGAAAATAATACCCAAGACAATCTAAGATGATCAGGCCAACTTTCTTCACAAGGAAGTTTTTGAAATGAATTTTCATTTCTACATTTTTTAACACACAGGTAGGGTGACCTTGCACATTCCTGAAATAACCTTCCAGCATCTTTCCTATTTCCCAATGCAAAGTATTTGGCTTCATTTTAATGATCCCAATAACAGCACCTCGATACATGATCTTTTTTCTAATCAAGCTGTACACTTTTCAAATGCTTCCATTTAGCCTGTCTTTGCTCCAAATTCCATTTGGCTAACATCTATCTATCTATCTATCTATCTATCTATCTATCTATCTATCATCTATCTATCTTTCTATCTATCTATCTACCTATCTATCTATCTATCTATCTATCTATCTATCTATCTATCTGCCTACCTATATATGCCTGACTGCTTTGGTGTCTTAAAATTTTCTTTGTCAGATAAACTACTTTGTCACCTTTGAGCTCAGCCTTCCACAAAGTCTAAGGGCATGTGCCAAATTTGTTGTGTGAGGGATGGTGTCTAGTATGATTTTCCAAGGAATTCTTATTTTCATCTATAACCTCCTCCTTAGCATCATCTTTACTATCTGCATACCAAATGCCATTTTGTTCTTCAGAGCCCTTACCAGAACCAGTCATTAAACTCCAATTGCCACATTGTTTTCCAGACTTTTCTAAACTTTACCAGCAAAAAAATTACAAAGTTTTTTCCATGTTGTCAGCTATCTAACAAGAGCAAAGAACTTACTCCTGGTAGTGACTTTTTTTTTTTTTTTGGTATTGAATCAGTTTTGTATATTACAAAACACTTGAGATTCCAAAATAATTAATTTATAAAGGAGAAAGGTTTATTTTGGCTCTTAGTTTTACAGGAACCAGTAGATCAGCAGTTGGCTTATGGTTTTAGGGGAGGTGATGCCTCAGGGTGGGCTCATGCAGCAGAGCAAAATCACTGCTCTCATTGCAGGGAGTGAGAAAGAGACAGAGGTCTCACAGCACTCTTCAGGGCTGTGACCCCAGTAACCAAAGCACCTCCCAGTAGGCCCTTTTTCTTAGGGCTTTCATCACCTTGCAATAGTATCAAGTGCAGGACTAAGTCTTTAAAATGTGGAGACATCCTATCCACAAACTGGAGCAGATAGCAATATAATAAAAGATGGTTAATAAACATCAAGTGAGTGCGAACATATTTAATTTGAGTTGTTAGGTAGGTATGAAAAATAGTCATTAAAGTGAAAAAAATCTGATTACAAAGTGGGAAAGTCTATTCTTATCTACCTCCTTAATTAACTTATTTTATCAATTACATGACAGAAATTCCATGGTTACTATAAATGGCATCAAAAATTCATAAAAAAGTAATTATTTGTATAGTATAATTCATGCAATACTAAAAACAACTTCTTTTACTTTTACATTTACTCCTTTTGTTATAAGTAAGATCTAAAAGTTTCAACATACCTGGGCACACTGGCACATGCTTGTAATCTCAGCATCAAGGAAGGCTGAGGCAAGAGGATCACAAGTTTAAGTCCCACCTGTACAACTTTGCAAGACACTGTATTAAGAAAATAAAAATAATAATAAAAGTGTCAGATAAATATCATAACAGTAGATGTCTGCTGGGTCTGATCCTCAATACCAATCAATCATTCAAAAAAGTAAGTCAGCACTCAATATTATAAGGATCTTTTCTGGGTTAATCCAGCATTTCTTCAATTTTAGTTTTACACATCCAAAATTTTACACATCCAAAAATTATTATCTCACTATACAGATCAGACTTCTAATGATGCTCCTATTTTCAGCTTCCCAAATGCTGGGATTACAGGAGCACATCTCCACACCCAGTCCCAATCACCATCTCAGTGCACCCCAGGGGCAGGGCCAGCACAACATGCCGGAGATTGAACCCTGGCTGCTTTGCTCTGCCTATGCAGGTGCTTTAATCCGCTGAGCTATCTGGCCAGCTCCTAAAATAACTAATTTCTTAAGAGTTAGGCAGTACTGAGAAATATAAAAATGAAGAATAAAAGCTCCAAATGTTGGGGATATTATGATTATTAAAACTAAATATAGCTATCATTTATTGAGCGCTTCATCTCAGGCATTGTTGTAAATCTAAATGCTTCACAAATATCTCATTTACTGCTCATGAGAACTGGAGTTAGTCAAATACCCTCCTTATATCCAATTAATAGCTGAGAAAACCGGAGGTGAATATACTAAACACTGAATTGGGGATGCAGTGCAGGCATAGAAGGTTTTTAAAAAATATATCTTTGTCTTTTAAAATCTTGAATATCACATTATATTGCTTTCATTTTAAAATAGCTTATTACACTGAAGAAGCAATTTCTTTGTAATTTTCATGGAAACTACAAAACACAGATTTATAATACACAAACCAAAAATTAATAAGCAGAGAATTAAAACACTATTAGACTTAACCACTTAATCAAAAGAAAGATGGTAAAAGAGTGATAAAGATGTAAAAGAAGTATAAAAATTCTAGAAAACAAGTTACAAAATGACCATAATAAGTTCATTCCTATTTGTAATTAGATGACACATCAATGGATTACAGTTTCCAACTTACAGATGCAAAGTAACTGAAGGAGAGAAAAGGAAGCTGATTATAGAAAAAATTAAAAAATGCCTAATTTCAATGCAAAGATATCTAAAAGAAAGTAAGAATAACATTCCTATACCAGAAAGCTAGATTTTAAATCTAAAATAGTAAAAAGAGATAATGACATTCATTATATAACAACAAGGGGTCAATTAATCAAGTCAATGTATATAAACTTAACATCAGGGCACATAAACATGTAAAGATAATGTTAAATCTGAAGGAAAATTGAGACTATTATAAGTACTTCAACAACTCAATTCTAGCAATAGATCAATCAATTAAACAAAATATCACCAAGAAACTGGAACTATTAAGTTGCTTTTAGACCAAAGACCATAAACAAAATGTACAGGATAGCGAACCCCATAACTACAGAACACATAATCCCAACAGCACAAGGATAATTCCATTTAGATATGCTGATAAACTACAAAATAAGAGAGAACAAATTTTAAGAAATTGAAATTGTGTGCATGTATTTTCTGACCATAATGCAATATAAATAGAAGCAATAATAAAAACATAAATACTGCAAACAACTTACATTTGAACAACTAATGGGTAAAGAATCAAGACTGAAATTTTCATATTTATTAAGACAAACGGAAGTGGATACATAACTCACCAAAACCAGTAGGATATAGCAGAAATTGGGCTAAGAACACTGAGAGGGACATTTATAATAAATAATGCCAGCAACAAAAAGATAACCAGAAAGACAGCAAATGAAGAAATTTTTACTGAATTTCAAAGATGTAGAAAAACAGTAACAGAAAAACCCACAATTAAAAATAAATAAAGAAATAATAAACACTGAAATGTAAGGCTGGGGAAATAGCTCAGTGGCATAATCGCCTACCTGGCAAGCTCAAGGTCCTGAGTTCTATCCCTGACACTGTATGCCAGGCCAGCCCAGAGCCTGGGCACACTGTGTCAGCCCCTGAAACTGGACATGGTGGTACACCACTATAATCCCAATACTGAGGAGGCTAAGATAGGAGGATTACTATGAATTTGAACTGCATATCAAGATGCTGTATTAAAAGAATATAAAAAATTTTAAAAATTAAAACATAGGTAAAGGAAGTGAGGACTAAAATGACTATTCAAAAGACTCCATTATTTGAAACAATGAGCAAAATTTCTAGCTCTTAGCCAGACAAACTATGAAAAAGAGAGAAAAATAAATCAGTCGGAGATGCAAAATCACAGAAATATAAAGAACTATAGAAATTTTTATGAACAACTATATGCCTAAATTGATAACCTAGAAGAAATAGAGAAATGTATGGATGATGCATTATAAAGTTCAGGTCATGAATAAATATCATGAATAAATAAATGAACAGACCAATAGTGAACAAGATTGAGTAAGTAATAAAAAAAATCCTTTCTCAAAGAAAAGTCCAGGACCAGATGTTTTCACTTCTGAGTTCTTCCAGACACCAAATGTAAAA